>NCKU01004312.1:0-12588 GCA_003675995.1 Dinothrombium tinctorium | reverse complement strand
TTAAGAAATAAATAAATTACAAAGGATTTTACCTTAATTCGATATCCGGAGTGCGGATTTGGCGTCACCGATTTTTAACCTTTTAAGAATAGCGTAAAATCAGTTCAGATATGGAAAGATGGGGATAATTAGAGATTTAGAAATTTCTATCACCCACTTAATCGGTAGTATTTCGGCAGAAGAACTAGATAATTACCGAAAAACTATGCTTTCACGGTTAATGCGGTGAATTGAGAATCATAATGATGATTTCGAGGAATCCGTTGTCAAAATGTGTTGCGAAAATCCGACTACAAATTAATTGCAAGATAAACATTTGACGATTTCAAATTCTTAATTTATTCAATAAAACATGTGTTGCGTTTTAATTCACACACCCTGTACGAAGTTTTTTATTCTTGTTACCCATGTTTGCATTTCGCTCGCAGCAACTTGTTAGAATGTTCTGAACCAAAAAAAAAAAATTTGCTGCAACTTTTTGAATAAAACAGGAGCAATAAATTGCATTTCTAAATTCTTAATGAACGAAATGCAACTTCGATTAACTTTGCTTTAATTATCCGCTTTTCACACACGAAAATTCATTCAGTCGCATTGCGTAGGAATATATGATCAAAGTGCCGAAATCCATCAATTTCGCCAGTGTTTTTATTTTTGCTCGTTACTTTATATATTACATTCACAATTTATATGTTCATAGTGATTGTACGACAATGTTTACAAGAACACGAATAAAAATGTAATGAATGAATTAAAGCAAAGTAATAGGAAATGTTATTTGCTTTTATCTCACTGTATTTGTACATTTTATTTTTCTATTCGACATGTGTTTTTGAAATGTAACACAAAAGAAATGAAATTAAGGAATTTTTCATTTCTTTATTTGTAGAAGAAAATAGAGAAATGATAAAATTCTCTATTTCCTTTTACAAATAACTGTTTATAAATAAAAAATTTTTACATATTTACTCAGGGTCTTTATGAGAATGTAAATAAAATTTCGAAATAAATTATTTGGCGATAAATTTTGAACTTGTCATAAACTGTACACTTTCAAATGAAATTAACTTCATTCACTCGAATGAGTGTGTAGCGATCACTCTAAAGTTAAATTGCAATTCAAAATCAAGTTCACTTTCAAATGCAAACTTTATTTTCATTGCTTTATATCACACGAAATGTTTCCAGCTAAGGGCAGTCTGAAAGTTACTCTCTTACCCTATACTCATCCCGTGAATGCAGCGTGAAGTTAACGCGCTATTTTTCGCTTTATAAAAGCTGATTATTCGCGTTCATTTTCATGTAATTTATTCCAATTATTAGTCGACTCTGTTGATCCTCTCGAGTGACCGAAATCGCGAGTATTGAACCAACGCAGGGGGCAAAGGTCGAAATCGTTGGCGAATTTAGACGCTTATAAAAATAAGCGTTACAAATTATTTAACTAGTAGTCTAATATTATTATTATCATATAAAGAAATTTTACAATAATTTTAGAAAATGTGTTCAAATTTATTATAAGATATGAGCGAAAATTTTTTTCTTACAGCAGATAATATTATCAATATTATGTAACAAAGTGCATAGTTTCAAGTTAAATTTTCTCAACATATTCAATGGAGTTTATTATTTGCAATTACTGACTTAGAAATAAAGCATAAATAAGATTATTACTCAAAAGAAGCGAAGAAGTAAAGTTTTGGAAGCGTAGACTTCTCGTTTTAGATTATTGTAAATCACAAAAGTCGGAAATTACTATGAGCAAATAGCAATAACTAGATCAAATCTGCAATGGCGATTTCGCAAAAGCGAATATCTTTACGATTTACTATACACTCATTATGGATTTTATTAGTCAACAATTTCCTCCGTTTCGACTTGAATGTTCCTCGGCTGAGAGAAAATAATTGAAAATATTGATCAAACAAAAAGGAATGGTAATAAAACACGATTAAGGTTTCAAGTTGCTTTGTTCACACTTTCGCCTACCTGATAATAAAGTTGCGCTCAAAAGTATACTCAACACGACTTTTAAATAAGCTTTTGTTCGAACTTGTAAGGTATAATAATTTACTCGGAAATTAGTCTAACGCCTGAGAAAGAGAGAGAGAGAGAAAAACATCAAGAGAGGGGCTAACAAAAAAATGAAAAAGCTTGTAAATGACTTCCATCACGAATTAATGTTGTCGATAGGAGGTAATTAATTTTTTGATTTGCTAACACGAAAATTCCATTAAGTTCTGCATTTCGACATTATTTTTCGCAAAATTAAATATTGTCGCGCTGACATCGAAACAACGTTATGCAATAAAAAACGCTTCTTATCTTCTTTGAGAAATTATTTGATTAATATGAGTAAGAGAGAGAGAGAGAGAGAGAGACGGATAGAGCTTTTAAGAGTTTTTTCTTGTCGAAAAATATTAAGAAAATATCAAATTTTGTAGAAAGTTCTCAGGTAAGAGAGCATGAGATTCTGAATTTCAAGTTATAAATAGTATGAATGCATCTCTCGAGAGCATCTTAAGAGCATCTCATATTTTCGTACAACTCAAATTCTATTGGCTTTAAAGCCATTTTTTTTACTGTTTTATCAACTAACCAATGGAGTTCAATTGAATAAATTACTTTTTTTTAATCACACCTCATTTAGGCATTAAACTAAAGTTTAATTTTAGAACAGTCTAAAGATTAGTGTAATTAATTATTTCGACCTCTTTATGGTCACGATATGTGAATATTTAATAATTATTTCAACGGATATAATAATTCATTTATAGAGTTCTTCAACATTTTCAAGGCTTCTTCTACGATGAAATCTAATTTAAAATGAATATTAAAGTGTAATCATGCTCGAAAATATATTTTGATTAGATTTTGCAAATCTATTAGGCTTAAAATCGAAACGACATTAAGCAATGTTTTCAAATGATGTCGCAATTTTTTGAATGCATTTCCCAATATAAATTAGACCATCTATATTTGATCATATAATAAAATCATTTTATAATTAACATGAAAAAGTATAAAAACTTTTATTATTATGTGCAAAAGTTAATAAAAAAGAGTGCTCGATATATAGGCACATTTATAAAATTCACGAAAGTGAAGTTCTCTTGATAGTCAAATTCGTATTTCAAGATTCACTCTTGATACAGCTTAGTCGACTGCTTAATTTTAATGGAAAAACTTTGAAATATCTACAATTAAAGTTGAAATTTCACAAAATATTTAATTAAGTGTGAAAAAAGTGATTACTGCGATTAGTTATTTAAATTCCAAACTATTTTTAAAAAGTGTTACTCTGAACAAAAAATAAATAAATAAATAAATAAATAAATGCAATGTAAAGCATAGTTCACTTCGATATTAAACTTTATCTTCTCAAATAGAACATTCGTATTCAATGTTTGATCAGTAAATATAACTAAGTCAATAACTCAATTCAATTGAAAGATAAGATTTCACTATTTGAGAACGGAGATAAAGATAATTAAGAAAAAAGAAAAGTTAATAAAGACTTGGCAATCAACGAAATAAGTGTAAAGTGATCTTATTATCGTTTGCTTATTATTGTACAGTCAATGAAAGAATATTTTGCGATTACGTTTTTACGGTCATGTATGGATAAGATAGCAAAACATTAAGTCATTGACTGTATATTGAAAATAAAGTGACATTTTTGTCTCTCAAGTTGATTACTTATAAATTCAAAAAAAAGAGAAGATAAGATGAAAGTGAATATGTGAATAAATGCTTGCCATGAAAAACATGAATTGCCTATTTGAAAGCATCAATTCTGTTTTCTCAAGCAGCAATTCCAAATCGAATTGAGTGAAACTATTTTCGGTGAATATTTTATTTTATTTTGTTACGAATCGAAATATAATAAGTTTTATAGATGATTGAGTGAAGCAATGTGTGTAATTCGAACTCTCATAAGTAGCATTTCTCAAAGTGTGAGCGTCCTGCACACATTCATATTATCGTCGCATTTTTAAACGAAAGCAAGAAATTGATTTCAATGCTCTTTTCATATAAAAGTAATTCACTTGCATTTCGAAAAATTCAATTTCTTTGATATAGAATTTTCAGAATTTCGAAAATACTTAAAATATAATGTATTTCGATATTTTTCAAGTACTTCAAACTTAACAATTTCCTCAGATACAATTTTCTATTGAAGAAAATTTGTATTAGATAAAATGTTTTCAAATTTTTGTGTTTGAAGCTTTATGAATGTATTAATCATTCATAAAAAGCCAAATTCAACGTAAAGATTGAATATTTTTCAGACTATTCAGATATTTACGAAGATTTTTTTTCAAATGAATTAATTAGTTAACGCTTTAAAAATTCTTTTGTGTAAAAAAATTAATTCTAGCTATTTAAAAAATAACTTCACTTTCATTTAAAATTTTCTTTAAGATTATCGCCCTTTTTCAGACGCTAAAAATGATTCTCTTCCTCTTCTTTACGTGAATTTCTTGATCATGCGTGAAATAAGATTATTCAATTTTTTATTTACTTAAAGAATATCAGGACTTTGTATTCAAAGTGTTCTTCAATTTAAAATGTATTAAGTCTTAGAAATATAAATTTCGATGCATTGACAACAAAATACGTACAGAGTGAGAGTGTTTTGAAATGAGAATGTTTTCGACAAACGATTAAAATGATATAACAAATGGATGTTTGTTGCGAATAATTAAAAATTAACAATAGAAAACAAAATTAAAAAAGGATTTTGAATATTTATTTTTAATTTACAAACATTTTTTAAATTGTTCCTAAAATAACGATCGTTTCTCGACCATGACGAGATTGAATACAATGCTCGACGCTTTCTTTTACATTTAACTTTTGCTCAAAAATTTATGAATAACAAACTTTGAATTCAAGAAGACTTAGCAAAATGCGACGAGTGTTTTCTTTATTCAATAAATTTTTATTTTGATAGCTTATTCTGTATACTAAAAATATCAACAAATCGCTTCTATAAATAATTATCGAATTTCCATATTTTTGTGATGCAAACTTTTTTATAGTTTGATCGATCATTGTTTTGACATTATCGGAGCAAAAATAAATGAACAAATAAAAAAAATATCGAATGGTTGAGTGAAAATGTCGCAATTTTTCAATTTTAATATTCTCACAAAAAAATGAATTCATAAAAAAGAAAAGTTTCTGTGAAAGAAAATAGAAACTAGAAATTGAATAGTAAATGTAATCGTGAATCGATTTCGTCTCATAAATTTTATTTTCAACGAATAAAAACTTTTCTGCTACTTTGAATCTAATCTTGAATTCATATTCATTCGATTGTCGCAAATGTAATTAACTCATTAAGTTTTTTTTTCGCTTAATCTACACAAAATAATAGTTAATGCGAAATTGAGATATTTTTAGTTCTGCTTTTTCGCCAAATAATTCTAATTAAATTCATTGTTTTATGTTTCTATTACTTATAGAAGAAAATTTACTCATATAAATGAGTTGAATTGTTTTTTTTATCTTACTTCTAGTTTGAATTTCGTAATTGAAGCTCAAATTAAAGCTTTCCGAGTGATATCAAAGTTAATATTTGTAATTTGATTCAAAATTTAATATTTTCGCTTACTTTAATGAATAGACTTGATCAACACTTTAAAGAATACCGTCAAAGCGAGTTTAGTTACGAGTCGAGTGATTGAATTTCGAAATACAGTCAAACCTCTGTAATTCGACATCTAACTTATACGACGACCTGGAAAATCTGACAAAAAATTCAGGACTAAAAAAATTTTTCAATAGACCTGAAATCCTGAGTTCCTGAAATCCGACAACCTCTACATTTCGACATAATTTTTTTGGTCCCGTCGACATCAAAATAGAGAGGTTTGACTGTACAGTAGAACATCGTTTTTATAAACCACTTTTAGCATAAGAATTGTTCATTAAAACGAGGAGTTCATAAAAATGAGGTTTGACTGTATCAAACTATATTTATAAGGAAATTTTCATGTTGAAAAATTGTCAATACAATGATAAAATAAGTGAAATATTTTGCACACGTAGAAAAGCTTTTTATCTATAAGAACAAAATTTGCAATTCACTTGAAGAAGTCATAAATATTCAAACAGCTTTCTCTAGAATGCTTGGTGAATATTTGTTGTTGTTATTTTGTTGCATAAAAGTTTTTGACATATATTATAATTTCGATTATGTTTTATTCATAATTTCAGATATTTTTCGCTCTATTCGAGAAAATGAATCATGAAATCAATTACTTTTGTAGTGAAAATTTACGACTTTGTTTTTCTTCGGTCTTTTGGGGTAAAATCTCATAAATAACATGATGTTGTCAAACGTAACATCTGTGAAGCGGTAGGAACAAAGAAGTACTATGTATATAAGAACTCACGACTTGCATAAGATGCGGAGATAGAGAGAGAGAGAGCGAACAAGAGTCTCAAAACTTGTAGCTTAACTGTTCAACTCGAGTATTTAACCAATTGCCTTTGTTTAAACTTGATTTTTACTTTAACTTGTCTTGTTTGATTCATAATAACTTTAAAATAAACTCAAATATTACATCCCGCCAAAAATTTTCATCACAACTTTTTACAAAGTAACAGAGCAATGATCAACTTAAATGGCTTAGTTAACTGAATTTATTTATTTGGCTATATAAATGACTTTTTCAGTTTCTCTTTTGTTTTCAAGTGACTCAAAATAAGAAATAAGGTGAAAAATTGAATATTCAAATTGATTTGCTTCAATCAAATGATTAAGTTTTCAAAAAATTTTTAAATTTCATTACTCGTTTTTTGAATTAGGAAAAAATAAGCATTGAGCAATTCAGAAAGTTTTTTCTGCCTAAGGTAGTTCGAAGATGCTTTTGCTTCAAAAAAAGTTTGCCTCTTTTATGAATATGAAGTGCACTACTTTGATGTTTTTACTTTGACAAAACAAATTTTTTATCTATTTTGGAAGTCATTTTTGGCGAAAAATGCAAATAACACTTCAAGAGTGTACTTAAAATTCGACGTTCGTAAATGAAATGTTGATGGATGAGATTAGACATGAATGGAAAAGTGAACAAATACAGTTTCATTGTTGAAATAGCGCAATTATTTCCCAAAGGCTTAAACGACAAAAGCCTTTTTTGAAAGTAGAACAGTTGATTTGAGCATTTCTTTTCTCTTTTACATTGATAAGCGTCCGAAATGCCGCACAGTGAAATTCGCTCGCAATAGGTTGCTTTATTTACTTTACTTAGACCAATAACTCATATCTTTCATTGTGATTACATTATTCACGCTATCACTTAGTTTGTATTTCTTCGATATAAGTCAAACCTTTTTAGACATGATTTCTTTTTCGATACGTGAAATAATTATAGCGATTTTTGTCACTACCTTTTTATTATAAATTATAATCTCATAAAATCGGTTATAAATTTTTTCCTTTTTATGATTGAATTTAAAAAAATATACAATTTTAAAAATTGCATCTGATATATTTGCGTAGTTTTGAACATACAAACTTTGAACACACTCTCCCCCCCCTCCAGGAGCCTACTTTTCTTACCTGATCCTGATTTAAATTAAACTTTATATGCAGATAGAACTTCATGTGTGTATCAAGAATTACCCCCCTCATAGGTGAGAATTTTGCGTGTGAAGCAAGTTACTCGCGTGCAAACTTTAACATTAAGTTTATGGAGAAAAATTGTTTTTTAGATTGAGGGCCGAAATCTCAACCGATTTTCAGCCTGTTTGCTTTAAGTGTTGTCACTTATTATGTGCTATATACTATTCTTTTCATCTCTATTATTTATGTTGAAACATGTTAAAATCTACTTTTCAGTGCTTTGATACAAAATTATGAGACATCTTTTATATGATATCAGTTGAATAGTTTTTCATATAAAACAAACCGGATAAAAATCGGTTGATATTTCAGCTCGCAATCGAAAAAACAAAAACTTTTGCCATAGACTTCATATTAAAGTTTGCGCGCGAATAACTTGCTTTACGCGCAAAATTCGTACCTATGAGGGGGGTAATTCTTGATACACACATGAAGTTCTATCTGCATATAAAGTTTAATTTAAATCAGGATCAGGTAAGAAAAGCAGTTTCCTTGTTAGTGCATTTTTTATGGCGTAAAAGTAGTAATCCATCGTCTCATTTGTGAGCAGCCTGCTTTCACACACAAAGGACATCGTGTTAACAGTTGCTTCGAGTAAACTTCTCCCGAATCGATATGTTTTTTAACGACATCAGCCAATCCTTCAATAAAAGAAGGATGGTCGTTCGGAGCAGGAACTCGTCGTATATTTTCGATTTTCAGCTAATTGTATAAAAAGAAAGAGAAAAAAAGTGAAGTTAAACAAGAGGAAATGCTTACTTTGTGCGCTAACTCATCAGAGTATTCTATATCAAGTTCGTGCAATGTTTCTATGTGCTCGTTTACAAAAGATATAGGAACGATCAAAAAGTTTTTATGACCATTTTTAACAAAGCCTTCTAAAGCTTTGTCAGTCTGAGGACTTAACCACGGTACAGGTCCAACCTTCGATTGCCATACAAGCCTGTATGGGTAACGCCAATTCAGCGTTTCCATCACTCTTAAAACTGTTGCACCGACTTCAGTTGGATAAGGATCACCTCTATTGACCGCCTATATTTATTAATTATTTTCACTTTGATGGAACTTGAGAGTAAATTCTTACAGACATCGGCAGTGAGTGAGCAGAAAAGAGAATCACTATGTCGTCTTTAACAGTGGGTGGGAACTTTTCGATCTCTTTTAGCGTTAGATCGGTAAAAGCGTCAATAAGCCCCTTATTGACAGGCCAGCGATCAATAAAACTCCAACGCATTTCACTCACACCTTTTCTTTTCAAATAATGTTTTGCCAAAGCATTGAAGCTACTTCCCGTAGTGCTACAACTGTATTGCGGATACTGCGAGAATGCGATCGCTTTTTTCACTCCTTCTCTGAAAATGAGTAATCGTCAGAATTTCAACGAAAAGAATTGAGTAAAAATAAAACCTCTCCATTTGTTCAATTGTATCTTCCATTAATGGTTGAGCGTAGCGAAAACCAATGTAAAACTTATGAGGTGCACTTTGTGGACTTTTTTCGTCGAGCAATTTAACCATCGCTTGACCTTGTTTCTCAGTCCAAGCTTTGATCGGCGAGCCTCCGCCGATTTGACTGTATTTAGCGGCGATTTTCGGGCTTCTTCTTTTCGCAATCAATGGACCTAACTTACTGCAAGAAAAGTGATGAGCGTTTCGCTGCGAACCAAGAGTGCATTACCTTTGCATCGGCAACGGAATGATATCTTTATCGGTGAAGAGACGCGTTAAGAACGGCTCGACTTCGTTCAAGTCTTGAGGTCCACCCATATTCATCATCAAAATACCGGTGTTCGCTTCACTTCCCAATTTCCGCGCTGAACACATAGTCAAAGCGATGCTTTTCACTGCCGTTCGTTCAATAAAAGCGTTTTATGCTAACAATCGTTTTGTGACCGCACTCACCTGAATTAAGGCAAACGCTATGATCGAACGATGGCTTTATGCCTTTCAATGCGAACATTTTTTAAAATTAATTTTATTTTTTAATTTTTGAAAAATTTTTAAATTCGGTGATTTAAAAACGCCACGCGAAGGGAACGTCGGTCGATTACGGCGTCTGTTTTTCAAAAATAAAAGTTAAATGCGATCGATGCAAACCATTGAACGCTGATTGGTTATCGTTAGGGCCATGGTTTTTGGTGCTGCACCAAAATTTTTCGCTTGTTAACGCTTTAATCTGTTTCAATATAAAGTATACATAGTAAAGTAGTGACGTAATAAGTGTTTTTTCTTTAAATTTTTGTCACCAAAAATCATCAAATTCGACAAAGAAGAAAGAGAAGCACCTTATCACCAAAATCATCAAAATTGTACCAAATAGCAAATTCTAAAGAAGTGACATCAGTTTTCATCACATTGTTTGAATTTTAATTTCAATAAGATGTAACATTTTTTAACACAGTGGAGGCAATTATTTAATTAAATAAGATATGTAAATTTAATAATGACTTAGGTTCGACTAAGGCACAAAGAATTTCAGGTTGAGACGAACACTTTATTGACAATACAAGAAAGAATTGCCAGAAAATACACAAATTAACAATAAACTTATTTGACTCGGTGTCGGTAACTGGAGACTCGTGTGGATATAGGTAAATGATACGATGAAGTGATACATTTGAGAGCGAAACGATGAGTAAAGTTACAGATGAGCGAATGTTGGCAGAAGAGCGAAATACACTTTTACATACGGTATTTATGCACACATTTTTTGCCATCGAATTGGCAAAAATTCATTCATGATTTGCAGTTTGCAAGGACAGATGTGCGAAGATTGAAATTTTATTTAAATGTTAGTGCGATGAGTGTTGCAAGCGTGCACGCCACAACAAAAAATATTAATTGAAGTTCAATGAACTTATCGCACGACAGTCGCGCTGGTCTTTGTCTCCACTGTTCTTTTGTGCAATTTTCTTAATTTTTTATGCTTGTCACAATCACAAAGTGTCATTAAGAGCGAAGTTCTCACACGGTCTGAAAGCAAACGAACTAAATAATTTCGCAGGATTTTTACCAATGTTTTATTCATTTGCTTTTCATTAGTATTTTTGATTGGCTTTTATAAATTGCATGCTAAATGCAAATAATATTACTAGCAAAAACTTTTTACAAAATTCTTAAAATGTTTGTTCTCTTTGCGGGAATCGAGCAAGTCAGAACCATTAAAATGAGTAAATAAATATCGCAAGTAAACTAGCATTAAAAGAGAATTAGATTATCAAGAAGAGAGTTTCACTTTTCGCTTATCAAAGTCAAGTGTGTAAAACATGTAAATTCATCACGAATATACTAATATTAAGAATTATAATGAATTTTTGCTAGATATTAAGTTTTGGATTGCTCATATTTTAGCTTGCTTTGCTGTTGTCTCCTCTTTTACTATATCTGCACGAATATAAGTGATTTTGCTATCAATTGAAAATATATGGCGTGTAGATGTTGTGAAACGTTGTAAGGTCAATGAGTGTGCAAAAATTACAAACAAGCATAACAAAACGAGCATAAAACAAAGGAAAATTCGTAATTTTAACTTAACTTTAAAAACTAAATTTTTACTAAACTCAAAACCTTGAAAAACTTTTGTTTTCGATTTGTATTAATTCTAATCAGTTAATGTGACACTGTTTTATCTTGAACTAAACATTGTTCAACCTATAATCGAAAGCAATTTTTTTTTTGAATGGGATCTTTAAATATCAATAAAACTTTATCCTTAATAATTTCAACAACAACGACAACAACAACAAAATTAATGTAGGAACGTTATTATTTCCGTGAGTGTATTTGACTCACTACACTTGACTGCGATCTCGAATTCGCTTCTCTCTTGAAAAGTAATTCTCTCACGAATCGAATCGCAAAAAGTTGAATCTAGTTTCATTTGCGTTGAAAGTTATTTTAAATTGTCGATAAAACATGTACTTTAATAATATTTAATTTTTGAGAAATTTCAAACTAGTGATTTAAACAGCACAATCTGCGAATAACATGTCGACAAGAATTGATTTATTTTTAAATCTTTTTTTCATAAATAATAATACTTACTTACAAATGATTTTTTCCAAACCTCTAATTTGAATCGCTATAAAGCTTCACTTAATTGTTCCTTTCATCATTTGGTAACTTGACATAATTCGATCATAATGTTTCAAAGCGAAAATATTAATTTTTTTTTACAAAAAAGATGAACGCAAACAAATCATTAAATCTGGCAATGATGCTATTCAAAAAATGAAAACTTTTTAATGCTTCGAAAACATAGCTTCATATGCAAAAGTGAAGCGTTTGCGCTCAATCATGAAGTTTACTCAAGTGCTAATTATTCAATAATTTTTCAGGTATTTTTTAGCTTTTTTGTTTATGAAAAATGCACTTAATGGTCCCTTTTAATGCGTTCAAATTTGAAAATCAAGTTTTTTGAAAATTTAGAAGATCTTTTTAAGCGTTGCTAATGTTTTGAATTAATTCTTAGCTAAAACTGTTTGAAAATATTTCATTGTTTTAATTTTTTCTGAATAGTGATAATTGAGTTTTGTTGAAAATTACATAAATCCAATGAAAACTGGTAAATGTATTCAGCCTTAGTATAAGAAGCAAATATTTTTTCCATAGACTAATTGAAAAGTTATGAAATCATGAAACTCTTTATCTGAATTCTGCGAAAAACGGAGCAAATGAGAGCTTCGATTCTTGTATGAAACTACAGGCTGTATGGAAAGAAAGTTGACAAAAATATAAGTTAAACTGTATAAAAAATTATTCAACACAAAATGAAAAAATTACACCAGCAGAAAGATGAACATTCAATCAAAATTTTTGTAATAGACATTTTTATTTATGTTGATTCAATTTTACAATAAATGGTCATGAAGTGAGCTATTTGCTAGCTTCCGTAGACTTTTGCTGGGTTTTGAGCGAGCGTTATTGTTGCGTTAACCAATGTCTGCATTCTAA
>NCKU01004311.1:0-12588 GCA_003675995.1 Dinothrombium tinctorium | reverse complement strand
TCAAAATAAAATGTTTCGATAATCGAAAGTGATCTTCACTGCAATACCTCACAAACAAAAAAGCGTCTCACAAAAATTGCGATAAAAATTTTTGATTCAAAAGTGCATGTTAAATGGATAAACGAACAAACTTATTACTAATATTAGTAAAAAATTATACTAGTAACTAGTAACTAGTAATAAGTTTGTTCGTTGATTCATTTAACATGCATTTTTTGAATCAAAATTTTTTTATCGCAATTTTTGTGAGACGCTTTTCACATTGCATTTGAGATGCAATGTAAGGCATTGCAATGAATATTTTGAAACGATAGTAGTACTATTCATTATTATTCACTCGTGTTAACAATAGGTCTCTTGTTGAGCCACAAAGTTATCCGCTTATGTTTGTTTGTTGTTGTTTTGAAGTCCAATTTGAATGCAATTCGCAAAAAGCAAATAAATGAATAAATAAAAAGTTTTAAAACTCGAAAAATTTTGCTTTTTTTGTTTAGTTAAAACGTGATTAAAAGTCGGCCCCTTTCGTGACGCGTGCTTTCAACAAGCGAAACGCTGTTTAATGAATTGCAAAATTCACTTTTTCGGTCGCTGTTTTCACTCGAATTCTCTACTCTCGCAATTCTATTCGACGCTTCGTTTACAAACAGCAGTTTACCGCGATTCGTTCAATAAAAGGTTAGACTTGTCTCACAATTCTCTCTTTAATCAATTAAAACACAAAATGAGCAAAAAGCTTTTTACATCTGTAATTTTAATCCCAAATCTCACTTTTATCCTGAAACAAGAAACTTGCGATGATTACGAGCTTGTTTACTTAATTAACACACGACACATGTTTCTATTCACATTGAACATTATTTTACTTTAATCTCGTTACCAATGAATTATTTACTCAAACTGATAGAATACCAAATTTAACAGATGTTCTAAAAGTTCTAAATCTCGATTGCTGTCTACACATTTCTCTTTATACACATTTTAACAGATTAATATTTATAATTATCACAATATTAAACACTGAAAGCCTCTTTAATCATTTTTCCTTAAAATTAAAATTTGATTATCAGTTTGCAGAGGATTATGACATCGTCAGATGCACAGCAATGGCGCGATGCTATTGCCAAAGTTCACTCGAATATCGTGAAATCACCAAACGATAACCGAGCGTACAAAGGTCTCATTCTGACGAACGGACTTAAAGTGCTACTTATAAGCGACCCCACAACCGATAAAGCAGCAGCTGCTTTGGATGTTCACGTTGGAGCAATGAGCGACCCACCATCGATACCAGGATTAGCACATTTCTTGGAGCACATGCTTTTTTTGGGAACCGAAAAAGTAAATTGCTTTGCTTTCAAACTTTTATTCTGAACGCGATAAATGCATTCAATCGGAATTGTTGCTGCAGATTTCTTTCTCAAAATTCTTAAATCTTCTACGTGTTCAAACTTTTTCGTTACGACTAGTGAAGCCAAGTATTTTTCGCCGAATTTTCGGTTGCTTAAATTAACCTCATTATATATTTTTAGTTTTTGAACACCATATAATTGTGTTCCCTTTTAAGCTTACTTTGCGTTTTTTTAAATATAAAAATAGAATCTTTTTTACGAAAAGCATCTAATTTTTGCACCATTCTCACTTTTATGGAGATTCATGATTTAAGTGTAGAAACAAAATTAGGAAAGAAAAGTTAGCGTAACCAAATACAAAACATTTCATTATCCTTTGCTTTTACCGCGATAGACAAAAAAATTTCACTACATCGTAAAATTATTTTTAGTAATTAAAACTTTCTTATCCAGAGTAGAACATTTCCTAAAAATCTTTTTTTTCATATCTTATTTCACAAGATAGCACAACAAGTTTTTAATTAAGTATTTAATAAAAATGCAACATTTGTTATTGTTTTTACGATTTCTGCTGTTTCGAAAATTTTGATAATTTGAAATCTAATTTTTAAAATTTTTGCTTTTGCAAAAAAATCTTTATAATTTGATTATTGATTTATAATACAAATAAACAGAAACTTTTGAATTTGCTCTAATAGAAATTTAAATTAAAATTTAAAAACAAACGTAAGCAACAAATTCCTTTTGATTTCTTTCACCCTTCTGTATTTTTTACAATAAGAATTTTATCATTTATTGAAAATGAAAGAACCAATATAAATCTTCGCGATCTATAATGCAAGTCTTAGCACAAATATCGCAAAATCAACAATAATTTTCAAATGCCAGAATTTGTGCGTTTCACAGTTTCATTAATGGTCTGAATTTATTTAGTAGTGAATTTCACTGATCTTTGTCGTCCTAATTAATACAAATTCTTTTTTTCAAATTGAAAATCAATTCTTAATTATATTATTTTCATTTGTAGTTTCCAAAAGAGAATGAATATCATACATATATTTCGCAAAACGGAGGACATTCGAACGCTTATACAAGTTCAAATCATACTAATTTTCATTTCGATATTGGTGCAACACATTTAGAAGGAGCTCTTGAAAGGTATTTTGTTTTGATTGCCGCATTGTATAGCTCTAATTAATACGAAACACCAGTGTTAGTTTATATGAATTTTTAAGCTTAGCAGAATGCTATTTGTATTAATAAATGACTCACAGGATTTAACTCATTTATTTAAGCACGAAAACTCTGCATACTTTTCACTAATTATTTACCCTTATATTGCATGTACTAATTTTATAGTATTATTAAAGATAAAATCCTTTATAATTATGATATAAAGTCTAATGATTGTTTTGATGAAAGGAATTATGTTTAAAGTCTGATAATCCACAAACAAAGCGTTATATGGAGTTATACGTGTTATACGAGTGTTATACGTTAATTCCTGTTAATGTGAAAGAATTTATGTCAAAGGATTTTATTTTCTCTTTTAACCAACATTTTCCATTCAACTTTTGATCAAGATCTTTGAGAGAGACGAATATAGAATATGATTATATTAGTACATATTATAGTCTATTAAAAATTTTGAATGATAACCACTTCTTTAAAAGTTTCTCCAAATTTTAGATTTGATAATTTTAAAATTGATTACTTCTATTTTTATTGATATTGAAAGATTTATCTCTGTCAAATTAAAAGTTCATTATACCAAAATGTTATTTCAAAAACTTTCTTAAAACCTCTGGTTATATGATTTTTAAAAATATAAATTGAGTCGAAATCTCATGAACAAATTCCATGAATTTCAAGCGATAAAAATTGAATTCATTTATTTCAAAAGCGCTTATCTAACAATTTATTGTAAAGCACGATAAGCCCTTTTGAAATAATTCACTCGATTCCTAATATGTAAAACGGAAATGAAAGGAGTGCATTAAAGTTTTAGCTTTTGTAAAATTAAATTTTTGCTTTAAGTTTTCATATTAAATAATTAAAAAAGATTTTATGTTGCTTTCCAAAAGAAATGAACTCTTTCAAAAAAAGTTTTAAGAAACTTCTCTTTTACAATGAGATAATATAAAGCGTCTTAATATAAAACATAATATTTATTGTTAAAATCATGCATATTTAGAAGAAAATCCAAGTTGAATTAACCAAAAATAAAAGAAAAAATTTTTAATCACATTGATTAAAAATCAAAATTTTTATATAATTAAATGCACGATTTATATAAAAATTTGATAATCATTTATTTATATAGTTTAATGTATTGAAAATTTTATTTGGAAGAAATATTTGAATATATTATTAAGGAAAAGTAGTAAAATCAGCAAAATGAAACTTTTCAATTTATACATTCTGTTCATTTAAAAATAAAGTGAAAATAATGTAAAAGTATTTGAAATTAAAATACTTTTTTAGGTGAAAAGAATGTAGCACCTTTATTACCGAATAAATGATTAATTAATGATTTTATTCAAACTTTGAAATAACTTTTTCACTTACATTTTTTCTTTACTCTTTTCATAGATTTGTTGAGTTTTTTATCTCTCCTTTATTTACTGAAAGTTGCACTGAAAGAGAACTAAACGCAGTAAATTCTGAACATGAGAAAAATTTAAAGGATGACACTTGGAGAAGTTTACAAGTGAAGAGAGCAACTGCTGATCAAAGCCACCCTTACTCTAAATTCAGCACTGGAAATCGCGAAACTTTGAAAACAATACCAGAATCTCTAGGAATTGACGTGAGAAAGGAGCTTTTGGAATTTCATAAACAATGGTACTCATCAAATATAATGTGTTTGGCTGTTTTGGGCAAAGGTAAAAATTTTTCTCTTTCAGAATTTATTTTTAACTTATTCAAAATTAAATTGATCAAAACAGAGGATATTGAACGTTTGGAAGAAATGGTAGTAAAAAAGTTCAAAAACATAATAAACAAATCGGTCACTGTGCCTATTTGGAATCAAAATCCTTTTGGACCTGAGCAATTGAAAAAAAGGATCATTATTGTTCCAATAAGGGATTCGCGATCTCTACGGGTTACTTTTACTATTCCAGATCTTACCGAACACTACCGATCGCGGGTAATGAAATTTCTGATTTTGTTGAAAATATAATTTTCTTATTTAAAAGCCAGAACATTACGTATCCCATCTTGTCGGACACGAGAGTGCAGGAAGTCTATTATCTTTTCTGAAAGAAAAGAAACTTTGCAATACTTTGAGCTCTGGCGCAAGATTCGAATCTGGTTTCGGATTTTTCGATGTAACAGTTGATTTAACTGAAGAAGGAATTTTGCGAACAAATGAAGTGGTCGAAGCCGTTTTTCAATATATTTATCTGTTGAAAAATGATCTTCCGCAAGAGTGGATTTTTAATGAATTGAAAAATTTAAAACTAATCAAATTCAGATTTATGGAAAAAGAATTACCGTACGCAACAGTGACTCGCCATTCAGCAGCAATGCAGGTTTTTAAAAACAAAGTCAACATTGATACAATTCTCTCTTTATTTTATTAGGAATTGCCTCTAGAAGAAATTCTTTCCGGTCGAATATTGCTTCAAGATTATAGACCAGATTTAATAAAGGACTTATTGGAGCGTTTAAATCCTGAAAACATGAGAGTAATAGTGACAGGAAAATTTTTTGAGGGCAAAACTGATCAGCAGGAAAAATGGTATGGTACTCATTATAGCGTTCAAGAAATAGAAGAAGAGTTTTTGATACAATTGAGAGAAGTAAAATTAAATGAAAATATGCATTTGCCGCTTCCAAACGAGTTTATTCCGACAAATCTGGATCTAAAGGAAAGAGAAACTCATGAAGATTTGCCAAAATTGATCAAAAATTCCGAAATTACAAGAATATGGTTTCTTCAAGATAACGAGTATCTTGTTCCTAAAGCCTTTTATGGTTTTTGTTTTGATAGGTAAAATATGAATAATTTTGTATAAAAACCTTATTTGATTTGATTTTAGAAAGTTAATCATTTTTATTAAATGTACAACTTATTTCCTTTTATAGTCCTTTTGTGAAGATCGATCCATTATATACGACAGCAGTGTCTTTATTCACATCTGTCCTTCGTGACGCGTTAGATGAGTATGCTTACAATGCTGATTTAGCTGGGCTGGTTTATTATCTTTTACCTAACATGCATGGAATTCACGTAAGAAACAGTTTCATTTTCCTTTTGTGAATATAATTTTAATGGCCTAATGGTTATAATTTTAACTAAATTCGACTTTTGAATATTTCCTTAATTTTAATCATTTCTTCGGCAAGATTTTCGCTTTGACAACTTATCTTTAAATATGATCTTTTTTATATTTTTCTACTCTATTCAATCAGTTAACCGTTTTTGGATATGACGAAAAGCTGAGATTATTGGTGTTGAGAATCATTGAAAAGATTACTTCAATGGATTTTGACGAGAAACGCTTCGAAATACTAAAAGAGAAACACTTCAGAAGTTTGCGAAACTTTGAAATGTCACCTTTAAGATCGCTTTTAACGTATCATACCAACATTTTACTATCTGAATATTATTGGTCAATAGAAGAAAAGTTGGCAGTAGAAAACGAATTAACTTTGGAGAAACTCAAAGATATTATGCGAACAGTTTTTTCGAAAACTAAAATCGAATTGCTGGCGTATGGAAATATAGTTTCGAAAGAAGCCATTGAAATTGGTGAACAAATTGAAAATTGTTTAAAGAAATCGTTTCTATTGAAACCAGTTACTGGTGTTCATTTGCTTAGAAATCGAGAATTCAAATTACCAGATTCGTCCTCTTATTTTTTTGAGACTCAAAACGAAATTCAAGAAGATAACGGAATTTATGTTTACCTGCAAATTGGTCTGCAAAGTATTAGAGAAACTGTAAAACTTCATTTGCTTGAGCACATGATTTCGGCACATTGTTTTACTATACTTAGAACCCGCGAGCAATTAGGTTATATCGTTTCGTGCGCTTCGAGATGTCAAAATAGTGTGCAAGGATTAAGATTTCTTATACAATCAAATCGTAGTTCCGCTTATTTGGAAGATAGGATTGAATCTTTCATAAATTGGTGTGTCGTAAGTCACTAATAAAACTGATAGTAATTTGGAAATAATGAAATGGAATTTTTACTACAGGAGCATTTGTCGAATATGAGCGATGATGAATTCGAAAACTATCGGCAGGGTCTTCTGATAAAATTGCGCGATAAACCAAAGAGGTTGTTGGAACGCGCTTCGGAATATTACACAGAGCTCGGAAATAAACAATACTGCTTTGATCGCCGAGCTATGATGATTTCTGAATTGGAAAAAATGACTAAATCGGATGTTTTAGACCTATTTTACGTATGCTTTATTCCTTGGTTTCAAACTCTAATGCTTCCTTTTTTGCAGGAATACATTAAGGCAGACGCGAAGAAAAGGAAAAAACTTTCGATTAGAATTCATTCTGTGCACAGAGCGAATGAAATTCCAGGAACTGACGGAATTTGTGAAAAAATGACAGCGGAAACGGTACGGTTTAATCAAGTTGCAATTAAGTAATATTTCATTATTTAGGAGGCAATCAAAATTGAGAATATTGATGATTTCAAATCCGGTTTGGCTCTATTTCCTACAGTCAAGCCTTATACCAACTTAAAACCTAAATTTTGATCTTACATCAATCAGTAAAATAAATTTATAGTTGACTTGTTTAATTGAATTAAATGACTAATTTTTTTATTTAAATGATGTACAATTTTTTAACATGGTTAGCTTCTCACAATAGGCGCGCTTTCGCTTTTAGCGAGTTTTGATTTAGGGTCGTTCGTATCGTTTTCGTCAAAATTCAGCACTTTACGGTTCGTTTGTCGAATGAATTGTTGCTGGCGGAGATAAATTTTTAACACCCCTTTGGCTAAGATAAAAGTTAGGCCACCCTATAAAGCAATAATTAGCTTGAGCAATCGAGGCGAAACATTACTCACCAAAATAGTTTTATGAAAATTGGAAGAAACTTTAGGATACAAATACCGACCGATAACTGTTGCGATTGTTGGCAAGATCAAAGCTCCGCAAAACATTCGAGTGCCAGCGACGGGATCTGAAAAGTTGTCTCTACCCGTCAGATATCGTTCCGCATTCTCAATTGACTTTTCAGCTGGAGTTCCAACGAGATAGCCGAGAAGCGGAATCCGACGGTAATGTTTTCGCCACAATTTCAAAACCTGATCTTCCCATCGAATCAACTTTCCGAGAACCAACATTAACGGAATACTCGGTAGGCCGAGTAATAGCGTAAGAGGGTCGACTTGTTCCATGGCTGCTTTGCCTTCTTCCTGACCCAAGACCTGCATCACGGTAACCGCACCATATGAAAGCGCGCTCCAATAAAGCGAACCTATCACAATTATACCGCAGGCGAACGGAGAAGTGCCGTATATGATGCGATCACATGTTTCAAGAAAATAAACAAACCTTCCTGTAAATTGAAAGACAAGAATGTATTGTTACTGATGACGAGTGACTCACTGTAAGGAGGAAAAACGAGCACGTATTCGGTTTTGCATTGAGAACAGGCCACTTTCGTGGTTAAATTGTTTTTCTGCTTCTCATCGATCCATCGCTGCAGACACTGCTGATGGATCCATTTGGAGGTGCCTTTGCAGCGACACGGTCGAACCCACTCCTCGTCGCTCTCGTCTTCGGTTTGATAGCAAACCCAACAGTGTTTGCTGCAAATGGTAAGAAGTCAGTTTTGGTGCAATTCGAGAGAGGAAACAATGCGCTCACCGTTCGCTCGAATCGTCGTCTGTGTCCACGAGTGGAGAAGCAGGCAGCGATTGAAACGTGCGTTCGCTCGCCTCAACACTCTCCTCCATTTGACGCCGTTTTGATGCGAAAGTTAAAAACGCAATTCACGACACAACAAACGCCGAATTCGGCCACAATTCGATTATCGATTTCTCGACAATCGTTCGCGTTGTTTCGCCGCCGTCGCCATCGAGAGGCGAACGCTGCGAACGGCGACAGCGGCGGCGGCGGACGGAAACGCACCGTTCGGACCCTGACTTCGGACACATTTTAAATTCACTTTTAATTCGAAATTCAAAATCAAAAATCGATTCCATTGTTTGCTCATTCGCACACAATGCATTAACGCTCGCTGCGAGCGGAGATCGCACTCGTCGTCAAAACGTGCCTTTGCTTTGCGATTGCCAACAGCGAATTGCCAACTTTCGTTTATTCTCTGCTTTCTCTTTTTAAACTGCAAAAGTTTTGTTCGAAAGAAGCGTTTCACATTGATTCTCTTCAATTGCGAAGACGAACGAAGCGAACAGCGTTTCAAGCGCTGGTGGAACCTGAAACGAGCGAACGAAGGTCGAAAGTGGAGTGAAGAATCGATGCGATCGGTGAATAGTTCGCGGCGAGCGATCAGTGAGCGACCGGTGACCGAAAGGTCAGCGGTGAACCTTTGACCTAAACACGAGACGACTGCGTGTTCTCGGCTGCAAAGTGTGCCGCAGTTCGTAGCGATCAATAAAGGGGAGGAACAGAAGAGCAGAGAGGAACTGTGAAACTCCTCCGCTTCTTTGCGGCAAGCGTAATGTCGGATCTGTGCTCATCTGTCTTCACTCGTTGAGGAAGTCACAGTTGCCGTTTACAGTGTCGAGTGAGTGTGCAGCGACCGTGTCCACAGCAATCCGCGAACACAATGTCCGACTTCGGGTACACAGGCACCGCGGTAGCGGCGATCCCGCGGAAAGTGCCGTCACCGGTTAGCGATCAGTACGGAAGGGAAGCGCTGTACTTTCAGGGCTCGAGTCCGGGACGGGAGGGCGATACTCCGCCAGTGTTGCCCGAAGAGACCGCGGAAAAGTGCACTCCGGCGAATTCTAGTCAATCGAAACCGTTAACGAGCGTTGGGTGCTCGCAGCAGTCACAAAGTCAAGAAATGAGATCAATCCACGCTCCAAATGGCTGCATATCGGATGTGAACCTAAATGTGGACGAATTCAAGTCGAGGAAAGTGTTGGCGAAAGGCGAGGAGTGCGCTGCGAATGAAAAACAGATCGGTGACTTAAGCGAGTGCAGCAATGGTTCGCTGGTTTCGGGTACAATTACGACCGGAAATTGTGTTCAAATAACACAAACGCAGCAAAATCAGGCACAACTCGCTACACCTTCTCATCAACTGAATGTTGACCAGAACCAGACCTCGGTCAGCTCGTGCATTTCAAACACACCGTCGAGCAGTTACTGGTCGACTACAAGCTCCTCCGATAGCGAAACCCCTTTCTTTCAAGCAGTAAACGTCTCATCGGTGGTGAACGGAGGCCTCTCGTTTCAAAATTACACCAACTCGAATTCGATTCAAATGAACATACCTCAGCAGCACTCAGCTGCGGCCACTTCCCAAAGACGTGCCATTACAGGTGCTCACAACTTTCCGCAGGCAGGATCCGCTTTACGACAGCCTCAGACGCCACAACCCTCGGCCGTGCAATCCTCTAGTCTCTTCAAGTCGTATTCAAGTTCGGCGTGGAACGCGCCACAGTCTACTACTACCTGGTCATCGACGGGATCGCAACAAGCCCAGAATGTCAACCCATGGAGTACATTAAATATAAGCAATCAAAAACGAACGGTTGGTGTTGTGCCAAATTTAGCCCCTATTTCGCCGCTGAAGAAGTCGCCACCGGCCATCGGTCAAAGTTCGATGATGATTTCGCCGTCGAAGTTCCGAAGAAGTACATCGATGCCTTTGGGAAAGCCTTTTCCGTCGAACATCGGTCACGGAAACAATGCTTTCGAAATGTCCTCACTTGCGAATGACTCGCAAAGCTCCTCTTCGGACACATCGTCGATTCGTGATAGCAATGTAATCCTTCCTTTTCAGGTAAACTGTTTTGCATCTTCTCATTCTTTACTCTTGTCCTTGAGCTTGCTTATTATTCGTGCAATTAACGCGCTGCAATCGCATTCATCATTTAGCTCCGTGCGTGACTTCTTCAGCTCTTTCAATATTGCATTGTTACTGCGAGCCTTGCTTTCGTCTTTCGAGCACTTGCATTGTTCTCGCATCTGTTGGACCGTAGCCAGATGCTCGTTTCTTTCACACACGAGAATCGCCAGATCTAATATCATTTTGCATTTAGCCTCTTGTATTAGCATTCGCTACCTTGCCGGCAAAAGCTTTGTTTTGTGGAGTTGCAAAGCGCCCGAACGTTGTCTGATTTATTGATCTGCTTCCAGAGTTGTTCTTACTGCTCGTGGAGCAGAGATAACTCGTACAGCAGTCGAGGACAGGGTATTCTCTGCTGTCGAGTTTCCATGGTTTCTCCTTCTGTACATTGCTTTTAAAACAGTTTTAATTTCTTTATTAATCGCAACAATTAACTCTGACCAATTATTCGAAACACTCCCAACTGGAGCTTTCTAGACTCACTCACGTCTTGGCATCACTGAGCATTTCTATTATTAGCGAAAGAAATAAAAGCGCGCTTGTGATGCGATGTTGATGAAGACAAGGTTGTGCACCGTTGAAGAACATAGCATCGCGAGCTAAGTTTGGAAGTAACATGTTTTTTAAAGCTCAGCACCTCGAATCCTGTGTCGCTCTACCCGCGGCTCGATTGCTGACGAAAAAGAGCACAGCATTGATCACTTTCCTATTCAGTAATTAATTGCGAACGAAAGAACTGCTGACAAATAACATCTGCATTGAGCTTATCTCGGCAAATAGGTCACTCAATTCGATATCATTTGAGTGAAAGCAGTCCGGTGTTTGTTTACACTGTTTATTCGAGCAAAACATGCATTTTTGTCACCTTGTACACAGTTTTCGCTCGACATTCGTGTTTATTGCTCTGAAAAGCGCCGTCAATTACGCTACAATATAAGCGTTTAATGAAAGAGTTAACCGCCAGCGATGGTGTAAACTGCATGTGCAAAGAGTGATTTCAATGATTGTTTCAAAAGTGTTCCGTCATTCTACCATTCCTCAACAAGTGAATATTTAAAGTCGTGACGTATTGCCAGTTATTCTTACCAAAAACTGTGCTCAGCACGTTCTCTCAGCGTAACAAACACTATTCTCAATGCTTTTTATTTAAAGACTCGCTCGGATCTGTTTTCAAATACTGTTGTTTTGCTTAAATGTATTCCAAGTCGGGTTTCAAGCTTTTCGATACTTCAAACTCTGAACACGCGTTGCATAAAGTATTGAAAACTTTCGCTCGCAATGCCCCTTGTTTCTCTCATTCATTCATCGACCTCTTTCGGCAGGATCGGACTTTGGGAGGAATGGGCAGCGGAACGGCTAATCCTTTGGACACTCTTCGATTTCCTTTGGAACAGCAACTGTTAGAAATAATGCGTTCAGCGACTGGAGACAACCAGGATCACTATAAGGGTAAAATTTTTCTTCTCCACTCGCACTATTTTGAATGGAGTGAAACGTAAGCTTGCAAATCTGCTGAACTAATCGCTCGTTATGCGCCGCAATTTTGCAAGTTATTTTCTAACTGTACTCGATTCCTGCGATTGTTTTTTATCATATTTGGCGTGTAGAGATGTGCAAAAAATATTCCATTCCCATCAAGAAAAGCAATAAGGATATGACGCAAGTAGTATTCGACGATAGTGTTCATTGCGAAATATTTGCATTTGTGTTCTTGAAATCCTCTCTGCTTTCAGTGATGCTTCACATTGCTTTACTGTACTTGCTTATTGTACACGTATTCTGAACACAATCATTTATCATTCACCGCTATTTTCATTTCTGCGCGCTACTCGATGGAAGTTTTCGCTATTTATTTTTTGATTATTTGTCGACCAAGTATTTACTGCCGCTCTAGCTCTCACATTGAGATCATACTTTAGCTAATTAGTGTATGATTGATTTTGACTGGTGATTCTTAAATTTGATCTCTTGTTTTAAGTGAAACCGAATAATATAAGCAAATATTCAGGAATAACAGTTTTCATTTGGAGTCGGATTAAAATTCTATAAACTTTTTATATTTTCATTTTTTTGGAGCGAAAACTTTATTTTTTCTCTTTAAGGTGATTTCAATGACTTCTGATTTTGACTTTGATCTTTAATCAATGTTTCAGGTCCATCTTTATAATTAATCCATAGAAATTAATCATTTTTATCGAGATTTGCTGCTACAATGATTTG
>NCKU01004310.1:0-12589 GCA_003675995.1 Dinothrombium tinctorium | reverse complement strand
TAATTTCGTTACAGTGATCACTTTCTTGTTTTGTTTCGCATAAATTTTGCCATTTTGTAAACTTTTTCAGTCATAAAGATAACAACGAGACATTCAACTATAGCACTTCGCAACATTATTTTAACTTCAAAATTATTTTACTTTTGAAAGGTTTTTTTAAATTTTATTATTGTAGAGGTGCTTAGGATTTATGAAGCGCCCACTAGCAATTTGATTTAGAGAAAATCGAGTTTAAAATGCCAATAAAACAGAAATAAAAAACTGCTTTAAACAAAGCTACTTTAAAAAAAGTTCCTTTAAACTGGCGTAGCTAAAATATTTTCTGTTTTAGATGAAATTGCATTTCAAACGCGAAGTTAATGTAACGATGATGCAACATTTGAAAACTTATTAAAATGTAAAGAATTTAAAGAATAAAATAAGAATAAAAATTAAAATAAAGAATAAATTAAAATTAAAATTTAAGAATAAATGTATAAATTTAAAGAATTTTAAATTTTTCAACGATATTACTTTGTCATACAAATTAAATTCACTTTTGGTAGTTAGGCGAGTGCTAAAGCCAAATTAAACTAGTGAAAAAATTTTTCTGAGTATCGAAAAAATTTTTACGTTATATGTATGCCTCGTTTAATTATTTGTGTTTTTTAATGATTTTGGTTAAAATTAGGTTACTAAAAAGAATTCTGAGCGTGAAAATTTTTAAATTCAATTTAAATAATTATTTATCATTCATCATCTATCACGAACAAAGTGAGCGATTGAAAAAGTTTTCAATTTTCTCAAATTTTCACATGCACTTTCATGTGATCATTCTTTCCACGCGTTGAAGTTCATGTCCTTTATAGAGCTACATGAAACAACTGGATTCGAATTGCTATTGTCCACTTGCATCACTCTTTGATGTACTTCTGGAAAATTGTCACCGTTTCTACAAATTATATTTGCTAGAGATACTTTGCGCAATTCACGCAGTTGCCCTTTAAATTAGATTAATTAAATGACAACTCACTTGAAATTATTGATTAATTTAACAATTTACCTTCGTTGAATGAGCCAATTTGATCACCGTGCTCGAACCAAAATCGATCACCGAATTTTAAACGATAAAACTGTTTCGATATAATGCATGCGAATGTTGGTCCAACAATTGCGTCTGGTAACTTATATTCCGATAATCCACCTGAATACAAGTCGATATCTTCCACGCGTTCATATAACTGAGAATAACGAGTCCATTGTTCTCGTGGCATATAAGCGTCGAGTTGAGCAAATTCAGTGATTTGCTCATCGAAACAGTATCTTAGATAAAA
This sequence comes from Dinothrombium tinctorium, assembly GCA_003675995.1. NCBI lineage: Eukaryota > Metazoa > Arthropoda > Arachnida > Trombidiformes > Trombidiidae > Dinothrombium > Dinothrombium tinctorium. Next base: position 11,276 of record NCKU01004310.1, on the reverse strand, counting down.
CACATAACCTGGAATGCCATGATCACGACCACGTTGAATGTTGAATGCGATTAAATCGGAACCGAAGCGATCTTCTCTCGATTTGTAGAGATGATTTCTTACATCATCAGTAACGTATCGATCGAAAAGATGTCCTCTCACACCAATTAAACCTCTGATTATCAAATCGATATCGTCATTGTAGAGAACAAATGGATTGAAGTAATTTTCTCGCAAAAGATACGGACGTGTTTGGCCTCTTTCATCCATCAAATGAAAGAGTCCGTTTACTGTGCTATGTCCGAAGCGAAAAGCAGCAGCTGAAAATTCATTTATAATCGATGGATTCAAATTCGGATCATACGTTGTTCTTCCGCTTCGTCGTATCCACAAGTGAAACGCATTCATATTCTTAGCTCCAATGACCAAAGGAACAAATTCATTGTATGTAATCATTTGCATTTCTGCCCCGACGATGCGTCTAAGACAAACGATTCATAGAAATTCATCTTTTTTCGACAGCTCTCACCTCGCTTCTTGAAATAATCTTTCTTCGCCCCAATGAGGATTTAAAATTTTTAATCTGTTACAAATTCGATTGTGTTCACGAAGGAATAGTGTGTGCATCGCGGTTAAAGCTGGCAACTGGTTCACTCGATTATCACCAGCTTCAAAGCAAATGTTATTATTTTCTACATCGCTGCATTGATCATTTTGCGGATCTGAACTCGGAGGCAATAAATCATTTCCTCTATTCGACTTCGATGTTCTTAATTTTCCTTAATAAATAAAAGATTAAATTTAAATAAAAAATTTTTAAAAATTTTACCCGTTCCATCCATTCGTCGTAATGGAATGGTTTCGTTCGCCATATTTCCGTAAACATTTGAAGCATCGATAAATGAAGTCAATTGATTGATTTGCTGTCGGGGAACATTGCACGTGAGGCAAGGCGCTGATCTAACAAAACCCATGCACGTGCGTCCAAATCTTGAATAAAATGGATCGTCGTTGCGAATCGGGATCGCGAAACAATTTTCACTCCCAGAGCCTTCGCAGCAATCGATTACGCCTTGTCGTGATTGAAAGGTTGGCACAAACGACATGTCATGATCCAAAAATTGACCCCATTGCATCAATATGTGCGTGTAATCGCCGTAAACCTCTCGTTGAAAATGTAATTGGCTCGAAATGTGTCGCGCATTCGGCAAAGGTCTTCCACTTAGACTAGCACGCGGTCTCGTCATTCGATCGGAGTAATCAGGAGGTAGGAGACGTTGCGAACATTCCATTGATTTACCCCATTTAGGATTTTGTTTGTTATTGCAACTTCCATCTGCAGTTCGATATTTGCTCTCGACACATCGCACTGACACATCGCATTGATTGTTTACTTGTCTTCTAATTTGAATTTGAACTTGAACCTCATTGGAATCGCTTTTTAAAAAATTAAATTAAATAATTCGAATATAAAAATTACTTTGTGTCGTACCGTTTTTCGATATATTTTTCAAATTCTAATTGAGCTTCTTGTATATCCATTAGCAACTCACGATTTTTCGGCCTCAATTGATGTCGACCGTTGTAAGAAGGTCGATCAGCGTCAATTGAATTTCGATTGATTTCGATTAAGAGCGCGATTAAAGAGCACAGCAAAGAATTCAAACGCACCATTTTCGCTAGATTATTTCAAATTCAAAATTATTGTTTTGAAAATCTCGTTTTAAAGCAAGAAAAATGCTCGAAAATGAAAAACACGAAAAACAGTCAGGAAACAAACATCTGGAAACAAATTTTGCAAGCGTACGAAAAAAGTTTCAAACAAAATTCGTGAAAATCATTTACAATAACGTCAAAAAGTTTTGCACACATTTGTCAAAATTAATTGAAAATCATGAAAAAGTATGTCGTGACAGAGTAACCTATGTTCTTTGTTTTGTTTCATTAAAAATATTTGTTTACGAAATTATTATTTGAAATTATATTTATGTCGATCAATAGCTTTTCGTGTACAAATTAATGTCAAAAGTTTTGTTCAATTTACAGTGAATCGAATAGTTAATTTTAGTTCCGCATATACGTAAAATGAATAAAATTTCAGTTCAGCTTTAGACCTGAAAACTTTTCAATTGCTTTATTCTCGCATTTCGTTTAATCTAATTTATCCAATTTTTGAAAGAAGCGCCGATTTTACGATAATAAATTGCTTTGAACACAATTCGTTTAATAAACAATCTGTTCACTTCGATTTTTAAGCATCTTTTCATATTGCTTCAAATGAATTGAGCAATGAGTTGAAAATTGTAAATTAAAATAAAACCGAAAGCAGTAGCTCGAATACGAAAAAAAATATTCAGGGCAGTGAGAAAAGTTTTATCGTACAAATTTCAATCGAGATTAAAATTTTAAATGAAAAAAAAAATCTTTAAACTTACCTACGTGTTTGAAACAAAATCGAGCAAAGAGTTGATAACAACGCGTCTACTTTCAAAAGCAGCAATTCTGAAATGTTCAAATATCGAAAAGATTGTTCTTCGTTTAATAATTGAATTTTAATGTGTTTGATTATGTATGAAATCAAATGCTTAGCACGAATGAAACTATTGCGTGTTCATCAAAACTTCAATTCAAATTCTTTTATGATTGTGAATTTATTTTGAATGCGATGTTTGCGCGCATTGTATTGGTGATCGATTTGATTTACATTTATCAATTGAACATGATGACATAGAATAAAGAGAGTGTGAAGATTAACAACGAAGTACATTTGTTATAAATTAGTATTTGATCGAAAGAAAAATTAGGTAAGAGAGGAAGAACAAGAGGTTGAGATCTCTCGATTTGCCACACTTCAGATAGTGTGCAAGAACTCTGGTGTTCATGGTACAGAAACGGTAATAAAATAATAATAATAAGCTTTATTTAATCAGGAAAACCCATTTAGCACGAATGCTACTATTCCATGGGGATCTGAGCTCGATAAAAATAAAATTTTTTTGCCATTACTGTAAGTGGCAAGCAAATTTCATGCTAGAGAGAAGGTAGGATATTGATTACTTAACTATTTTGCGTCTAGCTCAATTAAAACAATTTAAACATGGTTTTAAACTTTTACATCAAATATTGGCACATTCGCTTGTTTCGCAAACAATCAGCTTTCTCGCAATATTTGATGCACAAAACAATTTTTTTTAGTGCTGACATTGTCATCGTGTTTACCAATCGTAATCGAGAATGACATTGTGTAATTTGAAATTGTTTTGCTCGACTAGCCTTAAATGTCAACATACTCGGTATCGACACAGAAATTCGAGAACTTTTCAAAAAACAAAGTAAGCAAATAAAAATATCGAAGAATGAATCTGAAGTGCATCTGTAAAGATGCCCACACATAACATTGTCCATTTAAAAATAAAGAAAAAACAATTAACAACAATTGTTTGAAATTTTATTCTTTGCTAACTAAAAATTAACAATCTTTCATATACGAAAATATTTAAACATTTTCAATTTAAGAGACTCAAAATTATAAGAGTTTACTTTTACATTAATGATATTGATCTAATAAACTTCACCTTTGCTCTCGTTTCTTTCGTTTACGACACTCGACAAACTAAAAGTTGCAAAATTTTGACTTTCGATAGAAGTAAAAAATAGAAAAAAAAATAAAATTATTATTAAAATAAAATTTTTAAAAAGCAACAATTTAAAAAAACTTTTTTATCGACGTTAAAAATTCGAACAGATTGATTGAATTAACAGGCAAATTTTTAAAAATTTTCATATTTTGGTTATATAAACTTGTAATGCAAATTTAAAATCTCTCGATAAACAATGCGATAAAATAAATTAAGAAAAATTAAGTTTCATTGTGCAGGGCTCACTATCACTTTAAATCTTTCTTTTATTTTAAAATAAAATCGAAAGGAGATTTTGCTTTTAGTTTGTTTTTAAGATAAGTTTTAAAACAATTGTACGTCTGCTGCATTAGTTGAATAAATTTATTATAAAAAGGTGTGTCATGATTGTGTATTATTGTTAAATAAACATTTTTATAAGTTTATTCAATTAGTATTACATTATTAGAGAAAACATTTTCAAACCAATTGATTTTATTTTCTTTGTTGAATGTAAATTATCACTTTAAATGAGCTAGAAAGTGTTTTTATTTATCATATATATGCGTTATCTAATTATATCAAAGAGAATGGAGAATTAAAGCCGAATAGAACTTATAAAATCCGAAATAAAAACTGGAAAAATTTAAAATATTTTTTAATTTAAAAACCAAATTTGAATCAAATGTTATAAAGAGATTAATTAGAGACATACATCACAAGAAATCCGACGTTGTCTAGTGGTTAGGATACCTGGCTCTCACCCAGGAGGCCCGGGTTCGATTCCCGGCGTCGGAATAATTTTCTTTATTTGTTTTAAAAGTATCAGCAGCGAGCATGTCTATTTTAATTTTAGCATATTTCATTTAACATCAATCTTTTATACTTTCACAGCGTAAATTTTGCCGAACAAAAAAGTTGAGCGAATTGCCGCCTGCTTTGCAAATGTGAAAATCATTTTCATTTTTATTATTTTTTGAATTTAAATTAAATGCTTTTCAAATTTTCTCTAATTCAATATAGAAGCTCGAATTCTTTTTTGGTTTTTTTTCAAAAGAATGAGTCGGAGCTTTTCATTGACTCGGATTCATTGATCGCAGGAGCACAAGTTGCCTGTTTTTTCGATTGCATATTTTTCTCAATCTTGGCAAACTTGAACGCTCATTTTTCTTTATAATCAAGCTTTCTAATGACTTAATGAAGCATTAATGAGCAAAAAATTTTTCACTTTGTTGCGCTTAAAGTAAAACCAAAGCTTTCTGGACATCAAGATATTTGATTTTTGCTTTTTTGTGTACTTTGCGACATTGCATTTTAGAAGCAGAATTTTAGATTAGATGAAGAATTTTTTCTCTTTGATCTCTTTTGCATCCATATTTCGATTGGTCTTTGGATTTCAACAAAATTTGTTTTTATGAAGATTAAATCACCGTTTGTGTTCAAGTTTCAAGCACTTACACAATTACTTTTTATGAAAATATTTTAAGAAATGAAGAACGAAACAAATTTTTTAAATTGTGTATTTTCAAAGTTTAATCTATTTTTCAAAACTAATTTTCACTCCAAACCGAGCTTTTTGATCGAAAAGCATATTAAACATGTTCATTTGTCTGTAATTTCACCCAGAAAATAAAAAATTTGTATTTAATTGAAATCCGAGAAGAACAGCAAATCAAATCCGCTTTGCGTAATGAAAAAAACATAAAATCGATGTAACTTTTAGCTTCATTGAAAAATTTAATCACATACTTTCAGTTTCTTTAACTACTAATTACAAAATGTTTTTTTCAACGATTTAATTCGTTTTTACAGCTTCAATCTGTTTGAAAAATTAGAAAAATATTCATAAAAATTTATATTTCATGTGAAATAAGTAGAAATAATAATTTAAAATTAAATATATTTACTTTTATCATACTCGACATTTTATTAAATCTCAATTAAAGAATTTTATCTCTTCGAATTCAGAGAAATGATGATAGAGGGAAAAAATGTTTTGATTTCTTTTTTAAGCTAAATGAAAAGCTGTCACTTGCAGGATGCTCAATTACTCGAACACTTGTGGCCAAAAAAAAAACTCTTAAAGTGATAAAAATCAATACGAAGCCGTTGAAAACGATTCTTGAGAAGAATAGTACGGTTTGTCGCTTTTCAATTACATCACAATCGAAGCTTTCTTTCGCTTCGAAAATGATTTTCAGCGAGGTTAACATATATCACCAATTATTTTAAATGCGTTTCGATCTTTTCTTCCTTTTGCATTTTCGTTCGAAAAAGTTATTCACTAACGAAACGAAAGTTTAATAAAAAAACCTACGTAAGACGAACATATTTTTATCCTTTGTTAACTATCGAGATTAATTATTTTCTACACACGTGTGCATTAGTTTATTATCGTCGTTGTTTTAACAAGCCAATATTGTCATCGTGATAAAGAAAAACTTTTGTCTCCCATTTCATTCGATAATTGCACGCTTCAGCTAATTTTGAACATCGCATGAATTTAAATTGCAAGTTATATAAGCTAAAATTTCATAAACATTCAAAATCTAGATCGGTTTTCAATTGAATATTTTTTCTTAGACGCAATATTATCACTTTGCGTTTTTTCATTCGACCATGTCACGAAATTGGAAGCAATGAATTTGAGAAGTGAATAAATATAAGACTGGCGCAAATATTTTTGTTTGATATAAAAAAAAATTCAACAAAAATTTAGACGTTAGCTGTAAAATGTTATACGCGAAAAGAGTTTAGGTGTCAAAATCGATATCCGAATTCATGGTTAAGGCACGCATTATCTATCCACTTACTTGGTTACGAAATGCTCGCTTGTGTGTCATGAGAAATGTTTAATTTATTTCGTCGGCTGAAATAAATGTGAGCATACAACTTGAAGCCGTTTGTGCAGTAGAAAAGCATAAGCGAAAATTTTTTATAAGCAAGTTGAAATGAGATCACGAACACTTTCGCTAGTATAAAGTTTGCTAAATTGAGCAAGAAAAAAAACAAAATTGAGTGAGAGAAATTAAAAGAAAAGATAAGAAAGAAAGTGAAAATTGTTTCAAATGTATGAAAAGTAGTTGAAAATGAAAACTTTAAAGAAGAAAAGATAAGGAGACTAAGTAAAAATTGAAATTAAAATGAGAATTCGCTTCCACTCGGCATTTATTTTCACCCATTTTCAGAAAGCAAAGTTCAATAATTAAATTTTGATGAAGAATTTGCTTTAACTGCGTCAGCGTCGCAAAAAGCATCGCTTATTGATCCATCGCTATTCTCCGAAATTATCTGTATTCTCTCTCTCTCTCTCTCTCTGTCTTTCTCTCTCTTTCTCTCTTATTCGCCTCTCTCACTGCTCTCCTCCACTTTTGCATCGCGCTTTCTCTTTTCTCACTCACGCTTTTGCTTTGCATTCCGCTATCTCTTTTCTCGCTTTCGCTGTCTATCTCACTTTCATATTTTCATCATTCTTCTTCTTCTTCTTCATGGTCTTTTAGATTGCTCGCCTAAAAGCGTTCCTTCTTTTTCTTTCTCATATGTTTTACGCTCGCCTCATAAACTACATTCGAACAGTTTGAGTCGCTAACTTCTACTCTTACGCTTAGTTTCTATTTTATGTAATAATTTAAGCGTTTCATTATTTAATCATTTGCTTCGCTATACTCTTTAAACAAACGATGTTCATTACGAAAGCGATTTTCCTTTTCTCGCATTTGTCCACTCTTTGAAAGTGAAGAAAGTGTTGTCAAAAAATTAATTTTAACAATAATTACATCAAATGCTGTTTTACAAATAACTTTCATTTACATTTTAAGAGTAAGTACGCTTTTCTAATCGCATTTGCAAACGAATGTCGAATGCATTTACGATAATAAATTTCACTGTAAAATGTAAAATTTACTAAATTAACCTTTTAATTAATCAAAGTAATTTCGTTGCAAATACATTTCATAATATATTTTAGGTGATTTATGCGAAAACTCAATACGAAATAAGTTTGCTGTGAGTTGATTAATTTTTGCAAATTTTATGAAAAAGTTTCTTTTTATTCTCAGGCAAATTATTTCAGTGTAATGAGTAAAGACATAGAGTTGGACAATATTGTTTTACGAAAATTGATTGAAAGCGATGTTCCTCAAATTTTGGACATTTGGCGCGAGAATAATCTGTATGAAGGCCTCTATACCATTCAAACATTTGCTACATGCGATCCGGACGGCTTTTATGTAGCTTATGATCTCAATGAAGGTAAGCTCGATATTTATGCTCTTGATTTCTTCCCTTTTATCACCAGTTATCACCATTTCTCTCTCATTGTTTAATTGCAACGAGTATAAAAATTAAATTTCTGAAACTAAAGCCCACCGTCTTTCTAAAAAATTTGAAGCACAAAGCAATGTTTGAGTCGAAAAAGTGTTGAAATTTACTTCAACTTTTCAAGCGACGAGCGAACAACTACTTATTCGATTCTTTAAGCATTAAAAAGGCTTGAAGAATATTTTTATTTCCCCTAAAAGTTTTGAAAAATAATCATCCTTGATGAACTTGTATGATAAAAAATTAATTAAGCGAGCAAGTGAAAAACTCGAGAATTCAATTTGAAATGCTTACTTAAGTGTTTTTGTCTATAATAAATTTGCTCGTTGAATTAATGATAAAATTACTTGCTGTCAAACATCAGAATAAGAATCAGCTGGATAAGTTACAAGAGTTTTCTTCTATAAGAATTTGTGTGATAATGTAAATCTTGCTCGAATTCGAATTAAGCAGTTCTTTCTTTTTACAAAAATCAGAAAAATCGTTGAAGTGAATAAGAAATTTTTGATAATTTTTTTTTTCATTGAAACATAGAAAAAGTGATTGGAGCCTGTGCCGGGCCGAAGTCAAACGAAAACATCGCTTTCATCGGCTTGTATTGCATACACAAAGACTACCAGGGCTTAGGTCTTGGATTGAAATTATTTAAAAAAATTAGAGAGCATCTGGGAGATGATATTAATATTGGTCTGGGTGCAGTACCATCTCAGATAAATACTTACAAAGAGAAAGCAGGATTTCAAGTGGAGGATATTCACAGAATGGTTGTATTCGAAGGCAAAGCGTATGGATCAGAGCAACTTACACAAGAAATTGATGGTATTTTTGTTCAACCAATAAATGATACAATCACAGAGCGTGTAATTGAGTACGACGCGGGCATCACCAAATATCGTCGTGATCAAATTTTGCGGCTTACGTTTAATGAGCCGATGTCGATTGCGATGGCAGCGATTCGAATAGCTGATGATACTATCGCTGGTTTCGGCTGCTTAAAATCAAGCAACATCGACGAAGTGATCAACGGGCCGCTTTACGCTGATACAAGCTCAATAGCCGAATTATTAATGCACAATTTGCTACATTCATTTCACTCGGCACTCGAAAATGGTTTGATTTACTTCGCATTGAACGGCACACCTGATTCGAGTAAATTAGCTGAAAAGCTCGGTCTCATTCGAAAAGAGGAAGTTCCACGACTTTTTACCAAAGCTATACCAGATGCAGATGTTTCTCGTATTTATTCCATACTTACGCCAAATTTTTCGCCATTTTGATCAAAACAAATTGCTGACCGAGAAAATATTTAAGAAAAAATAAGTTTTTTTGCAATGAAAGCAATGAGAGTGACCGGACAAGAAGCGAAAGGAAAATGAGCCGAAAGATGGCAAGAAAACTTTGAACATTTATCTGTGTGAGTCAGTCAAATGATTTACTTTGACCACCATGTGTATGCTACGATTTCAATTTCATCGAATTCAATTGATCAAATCGGTTTTGAGATAGCAGAAGAAAAGTTGAACAAAATTATGAAAAGCAAATGAAGTGGAGCTTTGTAATTGCTCTCTCGTTGTGTGAATTTAAAATTACTTGTCGTGAGTTTTTAAATCATGTGTAATTAATTGCAAATGAAAATATTGTTTCACGTGTAAAGTTTATTGTATAACCTTTGACTTAAAGAAAAAAAAGTAGAGAAATTATCCAAATTTTACGGTTGTTTATCTGGCGAATAAGTTTAAAAGAAATTTTATTTTACGAAAATTTACATTGAATCACCTTAAAAGCTTTTAACCATTTTAAGATAAAAATAATTTTTCAAATTTGATTTTATGGAGATGTAAACTAGAAGAAAATAAATGTCTGATCCTCACCTTTCTCGTTAAGCAATTAACGACAATTACATTTGCATAATTTTATTAATTTCACATTTTCGAGGAAATTTACATTTTTCAAAAGGAAAGGTAACCAAATTTAAAATGAAATCAATTTAAAAATTTAAAATAAATGAAGAATTAATCAAAAAAAAAAAACTGTACTACTCCATAAAAAATACACACACACCAGTGATGCAGCATTTATAAAGTTGCATACTTTTTGTATCCGGAATAGTACTATTCAAGAAAGAAACTCATGAATTTATTTCCACCTTCGTTTCTGTTTTTTGTTTCACAACTTTTTCTATAATTCTCAATAAAATTAGAACCTTTTTTGAACCTATTACAGCCAAAAATCTGAATTCCGGACCTAAGGCAAAATTTTTTTCCCTTTCGCCTTCAAATTCTCGATAGTTTCAACACGTAAAAGGAGTAAATCTAAATACATGTTCACTTTGATATTTCCCATAGAAAAACTTTCTTTACAAATTCACTTCACTTTTAGCAAATCATGTTAATCAGTGATATAAAAATCAAATCGACTGCATAAACGATCAATATATTCGACTTTTATTTGTGCAAATGAAGTCTAACTGTTACAAGAGCTCTCTATCATTGAAAATAATTTTAGTTTCTCTTCTCCTATTTCACTTTCGAGCAATGCATTCAAATGCTAGAACGAAATTCAAAATAAAATTAATTAGACTTAAATTACAACTAATTAGACAATGAGCTTTACGTTTGACACGATTTATCGATTCGAGTACTAAATAAGAGTCCTCGTTGCTTTGCAGAAAATGAGATCATTAGCAAAAGAAAATGCTTCTTCTAGGGTCTTAAAAAGTTGAAATGCGCATCGAATATTTCAACAGTTGGTTTCGTCCAATATTTTAGCTTAATTTTATCGCAAAAATCTCTTATGAATTCTGAAATTTCAAACGGTTTTATAAATATATTTGCTGAAAATATATTCTACGCAATAACTTTCGAGTTGTTATTCGTCTGTATCCAAAACGTTAAAAATAATTTTTTCATCGTCATATCAAAATTCAATTCAACTGTGAAATACTCATCGTAAAGCTTCACGAATATATTCTTCTTCTAAAAACCACTTGATTTGATCAATGAAATAGAATATACGCCACACTGAAGTTTATTACCTTGTTTAAAGTTTGCAGAAATTTTCGAACTTTCAAATGAAGGTGTTTTTCGTTTAAGCAGAAGTCGTTGTTTTCGAAATAAAAGATTTTTCATATTTATGTCTCATTTTAAATCACTGAAAGAGATCGTTTAAAAGTGTCACGTTGCACATTTTAATGATGTAAACAGCTTTCAAATTTATTATATTTAAAAAAAAGCTTTTGTATTGCTAGAAAATTTCACTGTAAAATGCAAATTATTTATGCATTTTAAGCAGCGAAACTAATTCTTTTAAGTGGAAGTTGAAACTGAAACGGAAATGAAATGACTACGGAAGTTGATTTTT
>NCKU01004309.1:0-12597 GCA_003675995.1 Dinothrombium tinctorium | reverse complement strand
AAAACTTTTTTTGCTTCTTCTTTTTGATCGCATCGCTTTCAAATATAATTTGATATCAAAATTCAGAATTAAAAAAAAAACACTTACTGTGCTCGTTGGCGACTGGTGTTTCGAATAGATGATTGTCAAAATTTGCTTGACTTGCAACAGCGTTTTGCTCAATAAGTGTGTTGGTTTTTCGGTGCATCGGTGTATCATAACACGAGCGAAATGAAAAGAAGTTTAATAAGAGGAAAACAAGTATCATCGCGTACTCTTTGTTGCTTCTTCTTGCCTCTCTCGAACTGTTTCTATTGATTCGACGATTCGCTTTTCCGCAAAACACTTGAAATGATGAGAGAGAGAGTGAGAGAGATAATCATGTACTTATGAACACAGTGTGTGCGCTTTCACTTTATGCTCTTCGCCAAGTTTCGATTATAAACAGATTCGCTTTTTTTCGCTCACCAGAGTAAATCAAAGCAAGCGACTGAGATTTACTTTTCTTTTCAAGTGTTTCTATTGGTGCGGCTCTTGTTGTCTCTTCTTCTTCCACTCATTTGATCCATCCACAATCCATCCATACTTTTCGAATTCTGCAGCAACTATTTGCAGTGCACGTATGTTATGTAGAAGTTACATTAGAGAAAATAAACATTCGACAAGTGAAGAAACGCGCAGAAAATGACGACAATCATAAGCAACCATTTAATCGACGTAATCGCATTATAACTGCAGTCGGATCGCTAGACGCAAAGTTTGTTCACATCTTTTTTCTTATTTCTCTGTTGCTCGTTGATCAAGATCTGAAAAACGAATGAAGTGAAATGTGAAGTGTCATGTTGCAGAAAAGTAAAATAAAGAGTAACGAGCAAAAACAGCAAAAAAACTTTCTCAATTCTTTGTTCCAAACTTAAATCAAGCGAAGAAATGAATGAAAAATTATTTCGCTTTTGTCTCAAGCGTACAGAGTGCAAACAATTAATTTAAACTCTCAATTAATTTAAACATTTGTTTCTTTCAAACAAGTTGCTTGTCAATTAACGAAACGTCTATACCTACGATTCGTGTTAGGTCGATAAACCGAGAGAACGGTGCAAGCAAATGCATTATTTTCGCTTCTCTTTTTTTCCCCTAATTTTCGGTCATTTAAGAAGCAATTGCATAAAAGCTTAATTGGCTGTTCAATTTAGAATCGATAAGATCTAAACGCAATTCGTAAGTGTGTACTACATCACTGTAGTTGGTTGAAACAGCGATTTTCGCTGCTTTAAATGTGATTTTCGAAGCTTCTACAAAATAACTAACAAAAAAATCGAGCATCTCTTAGTTCAAATTCAAATATCGAGTTTATGAAAGTAATAAAAGCAAATTTTTTTAAAATCAAACGCATAGCTAAAGTAGAAATTGATTGCTGCTCAATATGAGCTGTTTTTAACATTATTATAAATTTTAGAACTTAAATTTATGAAATGTTGGTTTATTTATTTATTTTTTATCTAAAGAATAATTTTTGAAATTTGTGAGACGAAATGAGTGCAAAGATAGATCGAATAGCATCATCACCTTATAGGTTTGTGTATAGAAAAATTTTTTTATTCAACAGTGCGGTAGATAAATAAAAAACAATAAATAGCTTATCTATTATTTAAAGCGTCTAATTAGCAAAACACTCGAATGGTTCGAGAGCTTTTCTTTCAAAAGTTTTCGCTAATAAACATACAAATGCGACATTGAAGCATTCACAGTGCTTTTGTGCACATAACGCTCCTGCGAAGTTTGTAACTGCTTTGCTTGTAAGTTTATCGCATTAGCCTAATAAGTTCACTCGTGTTTTAGTAATTCGAATAATTAATTAATTAAAAATCGTACAATAAATTTTAGTAACACAATCTTCAATGTTTTTTTCACTTCAAAAAGTGTTTTTGTCAGCATATTTTGTTTAGTTTACTTAAAATAAGAAAAGAGAAAAATCGAATAAAGCTTTTCACGAAATGAGATTACACGAAAAAAATTTGAATACCTACTTAGAAGATAAAAAGCGAAAATAATGAAGAGATCACTCACTTGACGGTTGACAACATGTTGTCGCGATATTATGAAGCGCAAAGCGTATTTCGTATAGGACTAGAAAGTAGCGAGAAGCGAGTTGACTTTAGAGAGCGAAGCACAGCAGTTTGAAGTGAAAACTGAAATGAAGGTTGAAGCTGAAAGCGGGCAAGTCTCAAGTTTTTCGGCGGAAGAGTCGATTGCATTCGCAAGGTGTGTGTAAACGAATGAGCTGCACTTTTCTAAATGAACAATTTAAATTTAACTCACTACACTCAGCGATTATTTCATACACGATGGTGATGCGATAAACTAAAAATGCTAACAGCTTTGAACAATAATTGCGATGCGAATTAATTTTTATTTTACAGTTCTCGTAATGCTCGCTATTCGTTGGCCTCTTAACTCGAAGCAATTAGTTCAAAGCAGCTATTTTCACTATGCATATGAAGCACTGAAATTTAGTTGTTTAATCACACAAATTAAGTTTAATGTTAATTAACTATTATGAGTATTTATTTACTTTGCTTGCGATTTTAAACGCAAACACGAATGAAGCTTTTTTGCTCGATTGCTTTGAAACGTGCTTCAAATTCTTTGTACTCTTTTACTTTCTTGATTTGTTCTTAATTCATAATTTGTAAAGCTGAACACATTCATTGATTTCATTTAATTAATATTTCAATCAAAGCAAAAGTGTAATTACATTTCAAGCCATCTAAACGGCAAAAATTTAGATTTTAAATAAAGTGAAACTGTCAAATTTTAATTTTAAATTATTTTAACTAATTTATCTTTTCTTTCGTTTCAATTTTTTTCCCTCAATAATAAGATTAATGTTAAAGTGACTTTCAAGTTTTTCTAGAGGCATTTGTGATTTTTTTTATTAAAAACAGCAAGACATTATTGATATTGGTTGAGAGAAAAATGTTTGATTGAAAGTGATCGATATGAAGCGCATTAAAATTTAAATTTATAGAATATGCAGTCAAATTTGTATGCAGACACCAAAAATTGGGTATTTGGAAAAGTGAATTGCAAACATAAGCTTTGAATAATTGATATAAGCGAAAAATCAATTGTTTTCGTTCTTTCGCTGCAAATCTCAAACTACGTTTCTCGCTATGAAAATATTCAAAATTTTTAAAACTTTCGATGCTTTTCTCGCATTTTTGCTTCTTTTCAAAATCAAGATGCAATCTTCTCACTTTTATTTTGTTTGAATCGTGAGCAAAGAAGTGATAAACTTACTTTCAATATTCAATTATAAATATTTCAAACTAAAAAAGAAGAAAGCTTTCGTTTTTAAAAAGAGATAAACGATTATTAAAATTTACTTTCGATTATTGCATCGCTTTTTTTTCTCATTCACTTCTAACTTTGAAATATTTTAAATTGAATTCGAAAGTCTCAGCAAAAAAAGCAATGAAACTTTTTTTTCAAACAGATAAGGTTTGTTACACGGAAAGTTGATTTGCTTTCTTCTTATCAAATATTTAGATTTTTAAGTTGAATTCAATCTTATCTTGGCAAAAAGCCACCGAACATTCATTTTTCAAGCGAAAAATGTTACTTTCTCTGAAAACTTTTTTCTTAAAAATTTGTTTGAATTTAAATATACGCTTTTTTACCCTTTTTTTCACAACTAACATCGCCGAATAACTGATCACTGATAAGAAATAAGCTATTTTCATCGCCATAATTAACATTTTTAAACCAAAAAAGGCATCTCGATCAAAGAGCACCGAGAGAAGAAAGAAAATCTCTTCTTACTAGTTAGTAAAAAATTCGCATACAAAGCGTTTCGCGGCATTTTTTCGATACTTTTGAGTTTTTTTTCGACAAAAAGGAACATTTTACACGAGACAAATAAGTTTAGTAACAAGCAATTTTCTCGATTCAATTTGCTGTTTTATAGATCGCAAAGCGCGACAGTAACAAGCAAAAATTATTTTTTCTATTTGAAGAAAATCAAACTTTGTCACGTTTATGAACACACTCAATTAAGTTTTCAAATGAAATAAATTTCGTTTTTCTACCATAATTTTTGCTTGATTCGGAGAAAATAATTTTTATTTTTATTTTCAAGATAAATAAATAAGCGAGAAATTAATTTCAGTCGATTTTTTAAATATTTAAAATATTTTAAAATATATATTTTAAAATTTTTAAATTTCTAAACAAGTAAAGCTCATTTAAATAAGCCGCTTAATTTGTTTTAGTAAAATTTACTTGAGAGATGAAATTTTATATTTATGTTCATTTGTAAATTATTAATAGTTTCAGCTTGCTTTGAAAAAAAGAAAAAAAAACATTTCGCTCGGCTTTTATAGTTAATCATTCGACAAATCACGATTTTTCTTTGAATTTTAAATAATTTTTTTTAAGCGAAATAATTTGTTTTCAAAAGAAAATTTTTCTCCACATTTTACAATTTTTAAAACGCACACCGTGAACTTTTCGAATTGAAAAACTCTTTTCTTGCTTACTTTTTTTGTTCATAGAAATAAACATTTTTGTGAAGTAAATTTTCGAAATAATCTTGAATTAAATCGACGATGTCGACAAGCTGAGATGCAATCATTCATTTCATTAATTGATGGTTTGTTTGCTGTTTCGCCGCGTTTTTTTTTTAATGCATCAAAAGCATCCGAAAAGTGGCCAATTATTTTTCGAAAGCAATAAAATTTTATGAAACTAATCTTTTCCTTTTTTTAAACTCAATTTGCTTCAAAGCATAGAGAGAAAATTTTTACTTGTCAAAAGAAAAAACATTTTTTTGAAAAGCTCGATTTATGAACGAAAATTGCTCAATTACCTGTAAAACGAGACGAAATTGCATTGCACGGCTTTCTCTACAAGTTGTATATAAATAATGGCGACTGAAATTTTTTAGTCGATGATTTTCATAGTTTAATATGATGTATTACTTTGGTGAGAAAAAAAAAATTTTGAAACTAAACCTCAATAGCTCAAAAACACACATTTTGTTGTGCTTTGTTTTTTGCATTCAAATAAAATGCGTTTTCATTTTAAAAATAGAAAATTGAGAAATTTTAATACTTTAAGATTAAAAACTGAATTCAACTATCGATGTACGTCGAAACTAGAGAGACTTTTAAAATGATACAGCGAAAATAGTCGCGAATACCTTTTAGAGATTAAATTAAAATTTTTTAAAATTAAGTTAATGAAAATGATTTCAAATGTTGCAAGTGTGGGAAAACGATTTGATTTTTTCAACAAAAATGTTTCTCTGTGGTTGTTAATTAATTTAATGGTAGTACTTCAGTTTCATACAACATGCATTGAACATTGTTTTCATCAAAACACTGAAACAATATGTTGTCGCTGCACTTGAAAGCAAAAAGAATGATCAAAGCGAATGCTTTGAAAATGAATCGAATGAAAATATTTTGAAATCTTTTTTTTTAAAAAAAATGCTGAATTTTAATTTTTCTTTTATATCAAATCAAAACAAAAACAATCGAAGCTTACGAAACTTATTCTATCACCATGAATGTATTTGCCTCTTTTTCATCTGCACATTCACAGCAAACAAAACAAATGCTTCACTTCTTCCGCGCTTGATGCATGAGTGTGTGTGAGAAATAAATGCATGACGACAGATTTTTCAGCATTTCTTCTTTAAGTACTGCCTATTTGAATAATTAAAAGCGACAAGATGCATAGTATAAAAGAGAATGGATTGGCTCATCTGAACTCGAACGGTGTTTCATCTTCAAAATGATGCCGCATAGCAAAATGAGGCAGAAAGAAAGCGAGATATAGAGCCAACTAATCTGGTTTCATTAATGTAAGAGAAGCATTGTTACATTGATGAATGCAATTGAAAATTGTTTATCGATTCCATGCACGAATTTTTCGGTGAAGTTTTAATGCATATACAAACAATAAAGCGCAACAGAGAATATACACTAAATGCATTGTTTCGTCTCTAAATTTGCAATTCCATTTTTTTTCTTTTCTTTTTCCTTTCCGAAAACCACTTTGAATTTAAAATGAGCCCACTTTTTGCTTTTTTTTTTTATTTCTTTTGCTAGGTGCGGGCATCGTTTTACTAGCGAAAGTTGGAGGTGTGCGGCAAAATAAAACAAAAGTAGAAGTTGAATAGCATCAAACTTAACTAGCGGCTAGCAAATAGTCGGCACTCTTTAAAATTGCTGTTCAAAATCAATTTTCACTCAGCTAACGTACCAAATGTTGCTGTCTAAACACTTCAAATAATAATTAACGTATATCGCAATACTTCTTGTTCTTTTTAAAAATTAACAAACTCATTACTTTAACTCTGCAGTCTGAAAAAAAAAGATTAGCTGATAGCAAATAAAAAGAAATTTTCAATCAAATTATTTTCATTAAGAGCGATTTTTCTTTTCGTTTTACTCTTAAAACAAGAATTTGCTTGAATTTAAATTCTTATTGACTTAGTTCAAAACTTTATTTGAGATTCAATTTAATTCACTGCTAAGTGAAAACTCTTTTGCATTGTTAATTTGTACGTACTATTTGTCGATCACAAACACTATTTGCTTTTTTAGCGCTATTCACTGAGCAAAGTTAAGATAATAGCTTTTTGCGCACGAATATTCAATTATGTGTACTACGATGAAAGTTGATTGTAGAAAACGAAGCTAGACACATACATTCGAGAGAAGAATGTAAATTTTTACTCGATCATATTGAGAAAACGAAATTTTTAAGAAGATTTGAAATCTCATAAATTGCGAATTTTTTTTTACATCGCACTTTCTTTGTTACTTTCTTCGTTTAAATTGAATTTTGAATACGAAAATAGTAAATTTAAAAAAAAACGAATTTATCTTCGAGAATAAAAAGACAAACGATAAAGAGAATTGAAATATTAACAAGCATATTTTATACGAAGATTTTGTTGTTGTTGTTGTTGTTGTTGTTGTTGTTGCATATTTACGTTCACAAACTTTGCACTCATATAATATTCATCATGATGGTAAAAGTTTAAATCATTATGAATCGATGCTTTAGGCAAACCAGACGTTATAACTGTTAAGACTACTAAATTGTTTTTCAAAACCATTACACAAGCATGAATTTTGTTTTATTCAGCCGTACCCGCCTAGTAATATTCAATATTATCTTGGTAATTATTATAAAATGTGCAATTTATGTTTGGTGTGGCATTCATCTCGTGTAAAAGTGGATGAACATCATTCTTTTCGATATGTTTTAGTTTTTCAAACAAAAAAAGTAAATAATGTTATTTAGAAAAATATGTTATCCTAAATAATTCAACAAGAAACTAAATAGAAATTTAGCTTCACCACTAATGACATAAACAGGTAAGTAAAATTGTTTTTCGATTCAATTGTATTCGATTTGAATCGGCGAAAAATTTTTTCGATTGCAATGCGTAACATTCACGAAAAAATTGAAAGTAAAGCTCGCCCGCGGCAAAAGCGAGGCATCATTCGTTTTAAACAGGCAGCTCTCCGATTACTTGGCATCTATTTGAAATCAAAATTTTCATACACTTTTGCTTTTGTTCTTTAAAACAGAAGCGAAACATTTTGAAAATTTGAAATGTTTTCAATTAATTTCATTAAAGAGAAAATGTTTGAAATGAGTTAAAAATTTTTAGCATTTAACGAGATGCAAAGCATTTTAAAGCGCGGAGAAATGTTTTTTAAAAAGTAATGAGCGTAAATATAGTTGAATTGAGAATAGAAGACCAAATTGTGCGCGTAGCTTGAAAAATCGATTTTCATCATCATCACAACAACAACCATGATTATCATGTCTACAAAAATATATTTAATAAGCATGAATATATTAACGCGTGTGCTACGTTATAATAAAAGTGTTTGTAGAATAACAATGTTAAAGCGTTTGAAGAACATAAATTTCTCTCTCTCGAATAAATTGCTCAATTTACCCTCAATTGAATTATTTACTTTAATTTTCTTTTCTTCAAATTTTGAAAGAATTTAGAATTTTGCGCAAAAAGCTATTCACGAAGTATGTTAAACGCAATTCACAGATACAGTTAGAGATTACGATTAGACGAAAACAATGAAATTTTTATAATAAGCACAATTTTTTCTCGCAACCTAAAAATGAAGTTTTTTGTTAATGAAATATTCTCAAATCGACACCTCTGCAAATAGTTTCTAAAGGCGAATATATCCTCGACGTTATTCTATTTTTCTATAATCGAAATTTGCGCAAAATTAAAATGCAAGAGCCAAAATGAAAAGTAAAAGTTTTGCAAAGTTTGAGAGTGTGAATGCAAAAGCGTAAATAATAAATAAATTTAAAAGAAAACACTGAATGAATAATTAATGAATAAAGTGTATAAAATTCGGTTTTCATAAGTAATTACTGACACGAATTGATTGATAAAAAAGCGCTTTCATTTGTTAATTGACATCGTTATTAGCATAAAAGTGAGCACTTAATTAACTTTCTCTATACTTTCCATTAGCTTTCATACGCTGCGATTTTATTTTCTCTAAAACACTGACGCAGATTGAGTGCATTTTCTCCTCTTTGCACTCTTTACGGATTACTGAGCTTTATGCACACAATCACTTCTCAGCGTTTTGCGCTTCATTTTTTATATAGAAAAACTATCAAAGTGTTTCAATATTTTCCGTCACTTTTCGTATTGATCATCATTTTGCTTTCATAATTCTAAAGAGTCTAAAACGCTTGTATGCAAAAATTTTCATAGTTGTTTCACTAAACTTTTAAGCTTATGTGAAAATTTAACAACTCGAAAACGCGCTTAAAAATTAATAAAGCCACTTGAAGGCTTAAAAAATTTTTTTGCTTTCGACGCAATTTTTACGTTTTAAACCTACGTAGAAGGTGAACGAAGTGAGTGAAAGATAAATTGTGAGACGAGCTAATTTGAAACGCTTAAGTGAGAATAGAAAGAGGAGCAGTTAGTGTTTAAATAAGCGCAATGCATTAAAAATATTTAATAAAATTTTATAATACATTTTCTTTTGCATCATTAACTTTTCGAGAGGAAAATTAATTTTTTTTTTTCGTATTATCATATAATGAGCACACTGAATTTTTCAGTAACTCAATATAAAATTTAAGCTAAAGTTTCATTTCTTACAAGTCTGTTTAAGAAAAAAAAAAATTAAAACAACTTCACTTAAATACAACGCTTAGTGAATATTTAAACCTAATTAATTTTTAAAACTTTTAGCTTGAGCTTTCCTCATTCATTTTGCTGTTATTTGTGCTTTTCACAACGTTTTTTTAACTCTCAAGAATGAAACATAGACGAAATCGTAATCTATACTTCAAACATTTCACATTCAAAAAAGTTTTTTCGTTCTTTTTTATTAAATTTTTTTGCCATTTCGACACCCTCAAAACAAAGATTTAGGCGCTGCGAGCAATAAATAACACGAAGAGTAAGATAGCGAAATGAATGACAGTTCTGTGAAACGTGAAGCAAAAAAACGCTAAACTCGATCAAAGTTGAATAAAAACTGTTATCTGTAGAAAAATTTTCGCAATATTTTCGCAATGCAATTCTTTTAAAAGAGAAAAACACACTTTTTATACTCTTTTCATTCGTCTACCTTTACTTCTACGAATTTTTCGGATCAACATTTTTGCTTTTTGCTCTTTCTTTTTCAAATCTAAAAATCACGTTTGGGAAATAAACAGAATGTGAACGAAGAAAAAAAAAAGTTTTTTCTTCTCTATATAATTTGTTAGAACAACAATTTTTTTTTTGCCCGCCGAATATATTCATTCAAATGTGGAATGCTCTTGCTGAAGATTGTTTATTGTCTTTTAACAAATGAAGAGAATTACTTTATTAGAGCGAATTTTATCGCCAAAACTTTTTTCGAAGGCTTTATCATTTAAAAAGGAATTGATTAAAAATCTTAAATTAAAGTACACGGTGATTAAAAAGCTTGAATTAAAAATTTTTACACAAAGAAAATTTTTTTCTTATTCAAATTTTATTCGCATGGCGAGTGTATTTACATAAATTGTCTGATTGAAATTTAAGTTTTATAAAAAGAACAAAGTAAAACGATTTTGCCGAATAATGTTAAATTCAGTTTGCTTCTAGAAAATTGAGTTATCATTTGCAAAAAGAAGAGCTTGAGAAAACGCATATGCGAGAAATTTAACGATTGTTCTTCTTTTGAACACATAGAGATGCTTTTGTTTTGAAATTCTTTCGTTTCATTTGTATCGGGCAACGCTTCTTCACTCTATCTAAACAGAAGCTAATGTTTTCAAGCTTTTTTATTTTACTTTTTTTTATAAGAAATGTACAAGTTAAGTTGAATTTTTATAAAATTATAATTTTTGGTAATGTTGTGAAAATGAATGCGAAAGTGATTGTTAACGCGAATGTGAATGCGGCATTCACGAAACATTCACGATTAAGTGAATGCATTCATGTCGCGTTCACGAAAAAATAATAAGAGACTCTGAAATATTGGTAGACTTTTCATCATTTAGTTGCTTTAAACTATCATTTTCTAAAACAATATAATATAATGTAAATTTAAAAATTGATTTTTTCGTCAGTTTTTGCGAGGTAGTTTCACACTAGAGGTGGAAACGCGACATGGGAAAAATCGTTCCATCACAAATCCGCTCGTTCCGTACAGGAATGATGAAAATTACGTGGAAATAGTTGTTGGAAATTGGATGAAACTTAAAAAATATTTTAATTATGCTTGTGCCCTGTGAATGTGAATACAAACGTGAATGCTGCATTCATTTAGACACAACGCTAATTTTTTGATGCACGTCTAAAGTAATTTAACTCAAAAATAACTTTCGAATAAGAACTTAGTTCGTAATTAAGTGAAGCAAATGGAGAGGCACTTAGTGAAACGCGCGCTCAACAGCATTTCTCATCTTTTCATTTTTACTTGTCTTCACCAAACTAAATAAGATTTAATAAAAAAAAAGTGAAATATGTCAAAATTAATTTTACTGTCATCTCTGCAAAGCATTGAAAGAAAAAAGCATATTCACGAAAAAAATTATTCGAATATAAATCGTTTGAAGCTGTAGAGAAGAACGTAGCTTAATTCTATTCTGAATTAATATTCTTCTCATTTTTAGCTCGTCTTTTCGCACTTACGTCTGCCGAAAGAAAGAAAAAGATCTTTAATCTGATTATTTTCTTTTACCATATGCCGGTCTCAACAATCTCAACGATCTCAACCTTTTCCTCCTTCGTATTTTTTCAAATTGTGTATTTTTAATAATAAGTTTCTTCTTCTTGCTATTCCAATTTTTTTTTTGCTTAATTATTTTTGTTTCGTTTTTTTACTCTAACAGATTATACGCGCTTTCAAATCTTGTTAAATTCACTATATTAAAGCTTCTATTTTTCGATTCAATTTGCTTTTTTTTAGCGTTTGCACTTTGAAACAAATGAAAACTTTGCGTGCAAAATATTGCGTTTGCATTCTTTTTTCGTCTCCATCTGTAAATCTCACTCTTTCTCTCTTTTATCTCTTTTCACACTTTTTTTCAATTAAATTATGCAGAAACAGCGAGCGAAATATTAACTTTTTGTTACTCAAAAAGAAAAGAAAAACGAAAACAACAAAATGAAAATAATTTTCAAAGGTGATAAAAAAAGGAGAAAATGTAAATCTTTTGTATCAAATTGCTTTTCACTTGTTTTCTGTCTATAAATCAATGAAGGTGTAAGATTTTACTTTTCTAATATTGATACGATGTAATCATTTTGTAATTTTTCAATCTAAAAAGCAAGAAATTTGGTGAAAAGTAAATTCAATCTTGAATAGCTA
Organism: Dinothrombium tinctorium; assembly: GCA_003675995.1. Taxonomy (NCBI): domain Eukaryota; kingdom Metazoa; phylum Arthropoda; class Arachnida; order Trombidiformes; family Trombidiidae; genus Dinothrombium; species Dinothrombium tinctorium. Next base: position 751 of record NCKU01004309.1, on the reverse strand, counting down.
AGATTCTTTTTCTCAAATAAAGTTTTTATATTGAAGCTAAACAGCAGTTAATAAACTCGAATTATTGTGTGACTGTATCTTTAAGTCGAGAAAAAGTTTCAAACATCATATTGATATAATCGCGCTCTGAAACAACTATTGCAGCGAATTATAATCACACACAATAATATCGGAAGAACACAAAAGTAGTCAGCTCACATACCTTTTTATATAATGGTGATCGTATCGATTTAAATAAAATTTCTCAACACTTTATTTGCAATACTCTTGAATATTAATAACGATCAGATATTTTGTTGATAATTAAGCTTAAAAAACCGCAAATGAAACCAAATCACACAATTAAATGAAAAAATTATTAAATAAAACTTTTTAAAACTTATTTTTAAACAAATTAAAACTTTTTTATTCTTATATCGTTACTCTTTATAAATTAAACAACAAAAACTTTCATTTGTTTTAAGCAGCGTAAATAAAAAGATTTATGAGCATTTTGCATGAAATTGTGAATTTTTTTTTGCAGTTCAATTTGTGCATTTTTGAGCCTATATGACGTTTAATGAGATTATGAAATAAAGCGAAAAGTAAAAGTGAAGAGAAAAAGTAAACTCGAAATGATATAAAAGCTTAATCATTTTAATATTATATGAGCTCAATAATTCAATTTTATTTTATAGCATTAAATTATAATACCTGCTTCATTCATTTTTTGAAATAATTTTTCAAAAGACACCAAAGTTAAAGCGTCCTG
>NCKU01004308.1:0-12597 GCA_003675995.1 Dinothrombium tinctorium | reverse complement strand
GTCAGAATTTTCTTACTTGCTCATATCACATCCAATTTTCATTTTTTGCCAACTTTAAAAAGACGGTTGATATGCTCACACACGAAGGTAATTATACAGAATAAAATTTCACTTTGTGGAAGTAAATAAAATTTCTTTAATATATGACATTTTTGTTTTTGATTTCATAATTTATTTATGCAAAGCATTACATTCATTTTTAWGCAGTTAAAAGGTTAATCTTTCACTTTTGATCACTTTTTCATTTTGGTTAAATTATCGCAGCTAAGAAAAAAGCGATTAATGCCTCTTCTTCTTTAGACCTCTGAAGATGGTAGTCATCACCGCCATCATCAAGCGCAAGCATTTCTAAAGCAACGTGATCGAGCGATTATAGTTGATAAAATATCACGATGGACATTTCCGCTATCATTCATCATTCTAAACGCTTGTTATTGGACTGTCTACCTCGGATGGAATTGAATTTTGTGTGAACTCTCTTTCTTCTCTTTCCAAAACATTTCGAACAGTGCTCTTCTCTTTAAAATTTGTCGTTTATTTTTGAAGCACAAAAATTAATCTTTTGATCAAACAGCGAGTTTGAAACTTGCGGCAAACATTTGCCGTAAATGCCAAACAGAAACAAGCAAATAGCCACTTCACCTCAAGGTTTGGCGTTTACATTTTATTTTTATTTATCGCTAAATCTGTGATTAGCTTTATTCATTATAAGAAAAAAAGTGAAATTAACTTTAAAATTGTTTATTTCCCACAAGATTCAAAACGATTATTTCAAATTAAAATTCTAACATTTTAAAGCATTTCCACAGAACAAATGAAATGCATTTCAATCTCTATTTGGCATTTACTTATTTAATTACTCGAAAGAGTACTTTATAAATCGTTTGATCGCAATAAATTTTTGCAACATAGTAAAAGATATAATTCTAAGTAGGTCCATATATGAGTTAATTAATTGGAAAAAGTCACTTACCAAGATAATTAAGAGAAAAGATCTTTGTAAGTTACGGAATTTAGCTAAATATATACATTCATACACGCCCTGAACTAGCTGAAATGAGCACATCATATATTTTGTCTGTTAGCATCTGTACATTAATTATGTTCACTTCAAATGATGTTGTTCGTTTTTTCAATGATGGCGTCCATTTATAATTTAAATAATTTAAAAAGCTTTTTGTATTAAAAACATAATTGAAATTAAGCATTCATCATATGATACATAAATATGAAATTAGAAATTCGCTTTCTTTGATCTAATGTTGAAAAATAAAAATGTGAAAAACTTAAATCGATCACAAATTGTTACTTCAATATAATGTTGTTGTGAGGGCTGCTGTTTTTCTCGAAATTTTTCCTCGTTTGTCACTTTATTTTGATAAAAAATGACACAAATTTTACTCACGGTTTCCTTCCTTACTGAATTAAATTAAACTGTGCATGAAACTTTTTGACAGCAGAAGTTAACAAATTTGAATTTTTCTCGAGGAACAGACATTGATTAATTATTAATTTTTAAAGTTTAGTTATACTCTTACCTATGAGAAAAGCATTTGTATTTCGGTTCCATTGTTTGTGGCTAAACACAACAAATGCGTTTACGAGTAAAATTATCGCTTTGTTTAGCGTTCTTTCAGTCACAAAAGCTGACCATTTGCTCGACAACTACCATAGATCAAAATAGGAAAGTTTAATAAAACTCTATTTATTTTTAAATGAAGCTTTATCGCAGGCAAAATTTTATGTGAATGATGGTCAAACACTAGTCACTAAATTTTTGTTAGTTTTCAATTTAAAAACAAGCTGTAATTACAGTGCTCTTGAAAATGTCCTGCTTATAAAAATTGCAGCTTTTTTTATTGAAATATGCACAACTGTACTATCTGTTCAGAAAGTAATTTGCCCCTTTTTTAAGAGGCAGTAACTTTTGATCGCTTTTTCGTATTCGAATGGTTCTTTTACAACATTTAAGAATAAATTTATTTGTTTAATTTCTTAATTGACATCATGAATTAAACAACATTTTTCGGACAAAAAGGGTGCAAAAAAAGTGAAATGATATTTCCATAGGTTTTTGCTTGAGTGAGAACGTGCCTTTATATTGTTGAATTTTGAACATAAGCATTAATTTGATTCTAGTTTATGCATCCAAACTTTAGTAAAATACTGATTAAAACTTAAGTTACGATTATTGAAGGTGGAAATACAGTTTCTGAAAAATTGCTTGCGCCGGATCAATTAATTAATTTATTATCACTTATAAACTCATCAATTTCGATCAATGTTTACGACAAAATTTAATTGCAGTATTTATTTGATCACATGAGCAAAGTGGTCATCTCGTTCACCGAAACATTTGCTGTGTTTAGCCTTAATCGATGCAAACCGAAATACAAATGTTTAAAATTGGCCCGTTTTGGAATTGGACAAATGCTTAAAATTGGCTTAAAATTGGACATGGTAACTACACAAATTATGAATGTCATTAAGATTATTATTTTATGTAATGACCAATTTAAACAATTGTTTGTGCTTTGCAACGCTTTATATCGCTTAAAAATTAATAAACTTTATGTTTTAAACATGACCAAAGTTTTGTATTTATTTTAATTGATTGATTTTAATGGTGTTTACGCTTGAGGTGCTTTGAAAACAAAACTTTGTTCGAGCAAAATAGTAGCCCTAATTATTTTAATTATTATCGAATTTATCAAATTAAAAGCATCAAAAATTTCGAAAGATGTGCACAAAAAAAAAGAAAAATCACTGTTGTTGTAATCTTAAATAATCCTTACATCAAAATAAATTTTCAAAGCAAAACTTTCCTCTGTGTTATTCATTTTTTCGCTTTAACTGTTTTGTCGCAATAAGTTTTTTGCTGCAAGGTTTTAATATGTAAAACATAAAATATTTTCTTAAAAAATTTACTTAATATAGCAACTCTTATCTCGTCTTGCAGCATTATTTCTTTCATTTCTTTTGCGAGTGGTGAAATAATTTCATGAAAGCATTGTTCTCGTTCAGATCACATCAAATGTAATACAAAAAATATTTGTCAAGCAGCTCATGAATTATGTAGCATTTTTGCTTTTTTAGTGCAAAAATATGATCAAAACCATAATATTGTGTGTGAGGGAAATATAAATGTTTTGACATCGCGATCCTCTACTTTCTCTTTTAAATTGCACTCATTCTACTCATAATGAAACATAAAATAAAATGCTCAATATTTTCTATGTTTTACGTCCTCAGGTCTGCACAAGAATTTGATTCGAGTGTTTTTTTTAAGTGGTGCCATTAAAAGAAAAAAGCTATTTTGTGCTCACAAAGCATGAAAAAGAGAAAAAAATTCTAAGGAAATATTATCGCTTTAAAGATAAAGGTTTTGTCGAACGAAACTTTTTTAACATTTAGCAATGCTTCGAGAAAAGCTTTTCGAATGCAGTGTGATTAACATTTTTGTGATTCTAAAGCTTTGGCTCACAATTTAACATTGCGAAGTTTAAATATCACACTATAAAATTCTATTATTCATTCTACTCCATCATTTCTTAAGGGAAATACAGTTTCACACATTAATGAGATTTTCAAAGAATATCGTTGATACCCCTCTCGTTTTAATGAATGCTTATTAAGTAAATGATGTGCACTTGCAAACCGAATACTAAAATGAGGTGAATATTGATCGAAGCAAAAGTTTAAAGGAATAGCTTTTTAAAATTTTGCTTCACGTTTCATTTTCATCTAAATTTCACAATTTAAACGATTGTGATTTGGATGCTTTCTCATAAATTCACTTTTAATATAATATCTATTGAAAGAGAAAAGGTATTGCTCATTGGAGTCCAGATGTGAGTTTGTGCACCTAATTAAGCTATTGCGCTGTTAATCGATTGACAAAATTTCATTTGCAGTAACTTCACGCTAATTTCACTCCTGGTAGCACCTTCCTTACGGTTCCAAAGTTTGATTTTATATTCACATACATGATCATAGAAGTGAGTTTTTGAGAGAGCAAGGAAATGCAAAAAGCATGAAAAACAGTCGCTTCTGCTTAACTGAGCTAATAAAATTTTTAAAAAGTATTTAAATTATTTATTTCAATAATAGAAAAATTCAATTACATTCAAGCGACAAAATTTATAAATAAGTGAATAGGAAAGAAAAAGAGAACATTTCAATTGAAACAAATCGTAAAGAAAGGAAATATTTTTCAACAAATGTGCAGCAGTTTCATCTTTTCCTGGACTCGATTCACTGAGTGAGGAAGTCACTGAGCGCGAAATGTTTTGATTTACTTTTCGACGAAATAAGCAAAATTGTAAAAAGCAAATTACAAATAAAATGGAATTTCTATTTCAGTAACGCGTCATTAAAGTGTTGAGATTATTGTAATTTCAACGGGCATCTCTGTGTGAACTCCAAGCTTACGGCGATCGCTTGTTTTTCACGCTTTGCTCCTCTCTATATATTCGAGAAAATAGTGCACTTAAAGGTTTTATGTCAGCTCACATACTATTTTTGGGTTTCCGGTTTTATCAAAACATAATGCCGATTTTGAATTACTCGGGTAAGGTGAAACCGGTGTCATTCGAAAAGTCACTTTTGGTGGCAAAATCCATCGTCAGCAACTTTTTCATCGGATATTGCGTTGATCTGCTACAGGGCGAAAATCAGCTAAAATGTTCAAGAGCTTTTTCATGTGAGGTGCTATTCGAAAGCTTTTTATGTACTACAATAAGTTCAGAACTCTTAGCTATAATTCTAGAACGATGTCTCATGATTCCAAAAGCATTGATGCATAAAAATGATTTTAGTCCAAAACCTTGTTTGGTCAAAAACGGAAAACAATAAAAAACTAACACTAAACAACAAAAAATGAACTGCAGCTCGCTCACCAGTAAAGTTGCTCAAAGAGCTAACAATTCAAATCTGAATTACCCTGACTCGGTGCGTTTTTTTTAAATCAATTAATTTAATCTTCAAAATATGTATTAATTTGAAAAATGAATTAAAGATTCTATTTGCATGATTAAATAATAATTAAGAGCGGAGGTGGTGTGAGTATTAAGTTAATAGTAGTTGATGGATAGATTAAGAAAGCAGCAATTCTCTAAAACAAAAAAATAATTTTTTTGTAATATGAGACAAGAAACATGATTCTTATTAATTCCATCTTTGTCTCTATTCTTTTCTTACAATTAAAATTTCCTATACGGTAGAAAAACTAGAATATTACGAACAAAACAAACATAAAAAATTAGGACGGAACTAAATCGAATTTTTTATTCAAGTTCATTGATTGTTTTACGATGATTGTTTGATTTTGGAATTTCCTCGAATCGGCGGATTAAATTCTGAATTTAAATCTTGTGAAAGAAATGAAGTCAAAGATCTGAATTTTTCAACTGTGTTTAATTAAATGATTTTTTCTTCAAAAAATCGCTTCTGCTGATGAAGAACGTAAACGAAACACCAAAAGATCATCCACAGGAAAGCTTTAGTTCAATTCTTTTTTTAATTTCCTTATTTTAATTTTCAGCTAAAAAATCTTAAAATCTTTAAAAGTTTAGAGAAAAGTGTTACTCTAAATGGAAAAAGTTTTTCTCTGCGCGAAAATTCGCAAAAAAGGAGAAATCACTTCAATTTTCACTAAACTCGTTTCTCTATTTTGAATATAAAATCAAAGCTTTTTCGAAATAAAAATTTTTAATGGTGCAAAACATAGTACAACTTTAAAATAATGGTGCAAGACAAAGTAAGAATACATATGATAATTTCAAGCCTCGTTTTTTGTTGTTGTTGAAAGCCTCATTTCTTTCGGTAATATTTTGCCCAAAAGTGTAAAAAATGTTTCAATAAACTTAAAGAAAATCGTTGCTTGAACTGAGCTTGAATAATGTCGCTTCAAGTAAAATAAACGCTTTTTACATAGTAGTAAAATTAATGCGTTTAAAAAATTGCTTTTGAGTTTACTTTGCTTCTTTAAATGGCTCCCATAGTTTCATAATACGTGACTCGTTTTCAGCCAATCTGCGAAAAAATTCTTCGCCGCTACCTTTCTTAAAAGTGCCGCCATATTCTATGGGCAATAAATTTCGAGGAATTAATTTTAGAAGTTGTGAATAATCAGAGCCGATAAATTCAATTTTTTCTTTAAACTGTTCACTTAAAAATGGCTTTGCCATCCCAAAAACAGCATCGGCTAAATAATTTTCATTGACCACGAAGATTTTTCGCCATCGTATTGGTAGAGAATTTTCGGACAAATCGATTGCCATGCGAATTTCGGAAATACCGATTTTAGAAAATTGACGGAGGCCAGTGTCTTTCAAGTCAATTATTTCGATTGATCCATTTATTTGTGCTTCTTCATCCAATTTGTCAAACTCAGACGCGTAAACAGTCGCAGCCACACACTTATCTAATGATATCTTGCTCGGTATCCATTTTCCTCCTCGCAATATGCATAGCGTTTCACCAGTTATATTACGGTGAGGTAACATTTCAAAGAATTCCTCCTCAATTGCATCTTTTATGAATTCAATTTTAGTGAAGAACTGTGGGTATTTTTTGAAGATCGTCAAATAATTTTTAATTGCGAAACAAGTTTTATTAACGTCGTAGAGTCGCGATCGTAAGAATTTAACAAGAAACTCGTCATCAAACTGTTGTTTGATTCCCTCGTGTTTTAATCTTTCCAATAATGCACGCGTATATTTTTCACGATTTTGTTCTTTCTCTTTAATTAAATTCAAATCCATTTTATCAACTTTGGTAAGCAAAAAATATAAAAAATTCAGTAAAAACAAATCGCAAAGGAAAGAAATTTTTGATGAACCAACCTTTCAGGTAAATTAATTCGCAAAAGAGTCGATAATATTTAGAATGAATATCACACTTTTAATTTAGCGAAATTGTGTTCACTTCTATGCCAGCTAAACACATCTGTTATTGTTATTAACAAATGGTTTATCTATAAACAGCTTGTTCACTATAACCACAGAAAATAACTGGGCAACCAATAATTTCAGTGCTTAAAATATGAAATGCATTCATTTTTTGTTTTAAGACTATTAAATTTTGGTATTTGAAATTAATCCTCTAGTTAGATCAATTTATCTCTATCTCTCATTGAGACACTTCGGAAAAATACATAAATATATAAAATTATTTTGTACCACAAAAAAGCAATTTTAGGCAAACTTAATTAAATTTCGATTAATTAAAATTTTATTAACACAAAACTGGTTATGGTTAAATGGTTATTGCTTTTGACCAATTTTTTATTATTAAATTTCGAATTAATATGTAGAAAATTAAAACACAAAACTTCATTAAATTTTTGTTTGTTTTCATTTTATTCATTTTTTGAAATTATCTACGTATGTATAATATGGTTCGAAAACAACATCCATAACAGGAGAGAAGATAACAAAAAGTAAATTTTTTAATTTAGTTTAATACTCAAGAATCTCAATTATTGTCAAACATTAATTGCTTGCGAGCCACAAGTTTGTTAACATCTCTTTTTTTGCGTTTAAAATTGTTTTTAGCAATGAAAAATTCAAATCAATGTGTTTAAAGTTTTTTCATTCACAAAAAAACTATCAAACGCAAGATTCAAAGAAAAAGTGGAATTGGAAGAAGAATAAATTGATATTTACGAACTAAATTCCTCCTTTTGACGATTTATAAAGTAAATTTTGTTTATTTTCTATTTATTCATTTATTTTTGCTTTATGTAACTACATTAAATGGGAATCTTTTGAAGTCATTTCGCTTCTATGAACGTCAGTCATCGATATATTGTATCAAATTGAATGGCTTCATTTTTCAAACACTAAACTTATTGCTCGTTAAGCAATTTCGAAAGCGAATAAAAAGCACTTATCTGCTTTCAGACGTGAAATTGGCTTGTTTTGCCATAATTTTTATCATTTTTAGTTCGTTGCATTAATTGATCAAAAACAAAAAATTAAGCATCTGAATTTTTGACCCGAAGAAGTACAAGCATTGCTTGCGAAATTATAGCAGTCTGAAGTCTAAGTTACTTTACACATGATTGAGAGACAGCGATGAAAAAGTTGTTTAAAATTGATGAGATGAAAATATTATGAGTAAGCAAAGATTTAAACGAAAACGACTCTCTAAACTGATTTTTTGATTTAAAAAACCATTCTGAATGATTAAAATTAAACAGGCAGCAAATACAAGAGTTAATTGCCATATTTAGAAATGCGCAGAATAAATGAAAAATAGCTCAATATAAGTCTGCTTAAATGTTCATGTTTCGACGAAAACCACGATAAAAACATTAACAATTGTTATCAAGAAAACAATCAATAGGATAATACTATTACAACATTCTGCTCGATTGTTCCCGTTGATTGTATGTTGTCGGGTATTAAGTAAAAGAATGATGCCAACCAGAACTTGAAGAGCAATCGAAGCACCAATTAACGCTATATTAGCTATGTGTAAGTAGTGTTCACCTGTCGCACCTCTTTGAACCACATATTTCAATTGTGTCGCGTTCGCTGTGAGCAGCGCTATGTCTTGTAAGCCTTGTGCGATGTTCTTTTTTGTCGCATATACATTAAAATCCAATTTATGAGACGCTCGGTTGTTATCATTTTCAACAGTGAAGCTGTCTGCTTTATTTTGAGAGCTCAGGTTTGTTATCTTTCTTTTGGCATCCGAATCCTTTGAACGAAACAACTGTTTTCAGAAATCGAAACGTTTGCATTAAAAATAAATTAAATTGACACTTGTGAAAAGCTGCTCTTTGAGAAAAGCTTATGTTAACATGCTTCAACAAATAGCTCGTTTATTGTGAACTATGCAAAATTGCTTTTCTAGACCTCGTTTGTTCGGCAACTAACTTTTCACATATTGTCGCACAGCATTTGCCATTTTCTTAAAACACTTTCGAATATTTTAGTACTGAGAGAGATTTATTCGGTTTTTTGAAAGAATGGACTTTTTCGAACAAGAACAAAATTTAAGGTTAAACAAAACTTGTGTTCACTTTTCAATAGAAACTAACGACTTACAATACGATTTTTGTGCTTTTATAAGAAATGTGCGCACGACAATAACGCGAGATCAACTCAATTTTCTACAAATATTTGAGTTCACTTTTGCTTCTTTTATTTTCTATTTTCTACTTTTGAAAATCAACTCTTTGAAATGTCAAAAAACATTGGAAACATTTCTCTGTATTCTTTAAAGACTTCTTTCATAGCACAATAAAAATTCGTTGTTATTGGGCTGCAATTTTGTGTTAAAGCGACTAGTTGCAAAGGTACCTTTCGAGCCCTTCTTGGTTGTTGTTAGCACTTTCCAGTATTGGAAGACGTGTGAATAATACTTGCTCAATGTGTTCCCTACAAATGTGTATATATGCTCCTTAAGCTCAGTGCTTCTCTTCTTTTTCAAATTGACTCAACTATAAGTTTTTCTCAGTATAAAAATAAATTCTAATTGACAACCCTCGAAATAAAGTGTTAAAAAACTGAAATAAAGTCGATGTTTTTCATCTCGAGGGTAATTTTCATACAATTGTCTTACTTTTCATTTGTTGTCAAATTTTTAAACAAGACAAAAATAAAAGCTAAACGCGTTAGAATGAACTTAACATTTTCGACAAATTTGTAATGCTCTTACCTGCGGTTGTTTTAAGCCTCCTTCTGTCTCGTCAAGCAATAAGATTTCTTTGCTTTCATCATTATTCTCACATTTATCATTGATGATCGCTTTCGATGCATTTTTCCTTATTTCGTTATCGTCAGCTTTACTCTTCGCTCTCGATTTCGGCGATGGAACCATTGTTACATTCATTGCATTATTGTTTTTTCCGTTTTTCATCAGCGCATCGTTTTCTTCCATAAAAAAACTGTTTCGCAACTTTTTATAAAGTTTGCCTTTCGCAGTGCCCTTTTGATCACTTTCGTAACCATCACTTAAGTCAGCTCTATCTTCTTTGGTTAAATCCACCGTTTCCGAGACGCAAGAAAAACAATGGGTACAACAAAACGTCATTTAAGATCACGAGTAAAGTAGTAATTGGGCGTTTCAATTGCTATTTAGCAAGTTAAAGATGAGCTTAGCGAGCTTAAGTGGAGTATGAAAGTCGAAAAACAATTGCTTGCTTTCGTGCATTCAATTCATGCAAAATGCGAATTGTTTCTGCTTATTTCACTTTTTCTCCTTTACTTTTGCTTTCGCTTCGAGTGTAATTCCTTTTTGAGAAGAGAGAAGCAAGTTTCCCAAAAAGGATACGCAACATTTTTCATTTCGCTTCGACTTCACTCCGTGTATGCATTTAATTAATACCTACTAACCAGCAGGTGCTAAATTCTCGATTCTTCAAGTAAAATTTGACCTCAATTCCTGCCTTAACTTTAATTAAGAAAAACTTTCTTTTTGTGTCAATTTTGTTGCGTACTTTGCTTTTGAACGCCGCTTTAAAACACCAAAGTACCCATTGATTATGTAATGCACAGGACGAATACATTTTCTTCGCGAGTAATGTTTAAAGTGTAGGAGTTCGCATACATTTTGAAACACGAAAATCTTTTTAAAAAGTTTTCGAAGTTTTAAAATTCAAGCGTCGAGATTTCTTTTTCATATTAGATACAAATAAAACATGTAAATTTTAAATGATACCAACTTTGAAAGTGCGTGCTTTTAAGTGGTATCATATTTAAAAATGAACATTGATTGAATTGTTTTCGAATTTCTTTCATAACTCAATAGCGAACGAATCTCGAAATCCTTGTAACTTTTCGTGCCTCTTCACCACCGTCTTTGGACAATGAAAAGGTGTGCATTCACTTGCAGATGCAGTATGGTTATTGAGTAAATATCATTAGTCTGTGTTCTGTGTACATAGTAAGTGTGATTTCTTTGTTTGATTTTGCTTGTTTTGAGTTTGTCGACAAAGTTCAAGTGCTCTTCTCAATTTCTCCTGAGAACTCATTGATCATTTTGGTGTTAATTAAGAAGTGGATAACAATGGCAACAATTGTATGGCTACCTGATGAAGTATTTTTCACTTTTATGCTTTATTTTTGCAGAAAAAGCGAATTCTTATTTTTTAGCTTTTATATTCTTTCGATCTAAGAAAAGATGTATCAAACTCTGAAATTCTTATCATTTAACGAGTATTGCGCTTTAAAAGGGCGAGTAAATAGCCGCTTAAATGTTTTCACGAGACAAACTCCATCATTTGAATTTAAATTTTGATTTATTTCATGCGCATTTGATGTTTTTAAATAATTCGCGTTAGTCCGATTATCATTTTTCATTACTATTGATAATTTCAGCATTGTACAGCTTAGAATAAGTCGCATTTGCTTTTTCGTTTTGCATTCAAAATGTTAACGACAGATTAAAAAAATTTCTATTACAAATTGCCTGTAATCAGAAATGTTGAATTCAGCATCGAAAATAAATTTTTGATGGCATTCACAGCCGAATAAAAGAATAACAATTTTCTATCGCTCAAAATAGCGTTCGCAATTTAATCGAAAAAAAAATGTTCACAATCACAAAATTTCGCCATTTCAAGCTTATGAATGTTTCTTTTTTGTAAGGCGATAAATTTGGCACAAAAATGGCTTTGAATTCATGCACTCTACTTTCCATTTTCTTTATTTTACTTGGAATTTCATTAAAACTTTGACAATTTAAAATCGCTAAAATAACTTTACTTTGCATAAATTAATAACGTGAAAAGAACGCTCAATTCATAAATGTCTTATTCAGCGAAATTCAGCATAAATCACGCTCGAATGGTGAGCTCAGCCCGATCACGATAATCGTAAATTTCTTTGACTTCTCGCTTTAGCAAACAAAATGTAAAGCGCAATTCTTGATATCAATTCATAAATAGATCGAAAAATTTTTTAAACATAATTTTGCTTTAAGTGGGTGTACGAAAATTTATTAAATGATTTTTGTGAGTCGCTTTTTTTCGCCGCTAGCGTCAAAATAATTCGCTTGATTTGCAATTAAAATTAAGCTGCAAAATATGCTTTCGTTTTTAGCTCTATTTTTGGAATTTAAAAAGTAGAACTTGTGAAAAACATTTTCGCTAAAATTTTTCAAGTTGTCGAGTAACAAAATAGTGCTTTTCATTTATCCGCTTTTGTTAACTCATTTTTATTTCCATAACAATTGCGAATAATTTTTTTTCGAATTTATTTTTAATAAAAGCTTATTGATTTTTATTTATATACTTCATATTTCATATTTTTATTTTCATTTTTCATTCTTTCTATTTATTTTGAAAAAGTTTACAAAACTTTTTTTTCGCAAAGCTTTCGAAAAAGAGAAAATCCTAAAATTGCTTTTATTATCAAACTCATTCACTTGAAAATATTCATTCATTTGTAAGAGAATAGCTACTAGCCGTGAAATGTAAAAAGTTGTTTCAAAACTTTGCAAAATAACTTTTGCTTTATTTTCTCTTTTCGCTATCTTAAAAGTATTGCTTAAGTATAACTTCGATTCACGTTTTACATTGCCGTGAAAGTAGTATAAATTTCGTGTGTTGATACACACGTGGATTGATACTGAATTCAATATGTA
>NCKU01004307.1:0-12597 GCA_003675995.1 Dinothrombium tinctorium | reverse complement strand
AGCGAGAGCGAGAAAGCAACCTTTAATGTGTTAAGTCATTATTAGTATTTTAATAAGCATTTGAAACGTAAAGCGAATTTATGATAGCGAAAAGTTTCTCTCTCTCACTCGCTCGCACATGTCTGCGCGGCTAAAGTCGTAAGGATTTTTCGCTAAGGGTGGGGAACCAGTCATCATCATTAATATTCAGGGAGAAAAAGTGTAGCTGTTAACATTTAGTCGAGCATAAGTATTCAAAACTTTGGAATTATTTGCCACGAGGCAAATGGCAATTTTTATGTTGCTTTCGAAAATTTTGCAGATTTATCATACTACAAATATGGGCACTTATTACACGTTTCTAAGAACGTACATAAAATGGAAAAAATTCTGTAGAGTGAACTATGAATTTGAATCAAGCGAATAGAATTTTAACCGTAAATTTGTTTCTTATCGCTTAAATTCGCTACTACTAACATTCGAGTCGCTTTCTATTGTAATTGAATTAAATGAAAGAAGAGTGCTTAGCGAAATTCGGTCTATTAGTTTCAACAGAAGACTGGAAAACGTCAAATGTCTATGGGCTATGAGTCAGGCGAATTCACAGACACAGTGTTTCTGGTTTGCGAGTGAAAATTGAAAATGATTACGACGTGAAGCAGATGCGACCGTTTCTCGCGCGCACATTCACGTTAATGGCGATGAAATTACCCGAAACCGCGGTGTGAAGAGATAATTTACACTTCAAATTTGAAAAATGCCTATCGCAGTTTCATCTATTCGCACGCGAATACTCTAAATCTAAAAGCAAAATGAAATGTCAAGCGGAATGCAAAAGAGTCTAAGCGAAAGTATAAATTTTCTCGGCTGCAAATTTCAGGCATTATTTGCTTTTCGATGAAAGTTTTTTCGCAGTGAAAAAGCGAAAGCGTCAAAACAATTTATCAAAACACAATGTATTGACAGAGCGTAAGGATTTTGGCGGAATGAAAGGAGAAACTAACTTTTAAAATGACACAATGAATAGAGATGCAACAGTGTATCTGAAAGGGCAGAGACCTCGACTTGATTCATATCTGCTGTTCGACGAAAAACTAAAATTGATTTATTCATTTTTCAGCCGAAAAAAATCGCCAAATATATTTTGTGTCATTTTATATTTCGCGAATCGTTTTATAATCATTTCTTATCGAGACTCTTCTTTTCAATAAATGTAATAGTCGCTCATTTTTCAACTAGAATCAGTTGAGCAGAAAAGTGTTTTCATCTTTGCTCTCAAAAAACTGAAGAGAAAGAGATTTTCGCTTTTTTGGTGGCGAAAATGTTCAAAAATACTGTGCGAAACATTTTAATCCGATTGATACATTAAAAGGTTAAATGTTGGCGATGAAAACTTTTCTTTTTTAAATTTAAATTATATAATTTAATTCATCAGATTAAGGTTATGAATATAAGCTTTCGCTCTTCTCGTATTTCATTCAGACTTGATAATATAAAAAATTAACAAATGTATTCTTCCCTTTGAGCAAGCTTATTTCATGTAAATCTCTTATAATCCTGAATAAAAAAGTGTTTAATTTTTTTGAATTTTCAAATTTGTTAAGATGAAAATCAAATAACTTTTTTCTCAAGAGCTAAACATTTCTCTCGGGTAAAAATATAAATTTTAATTTTTTTCTCATCTTTAAAGCCATTAAAAGCTTAAAAGCTTTTCAAGATACATTTTGAAGAAGTCAAAAAACAAATTTTTTAAAAATTTTCCTTAAAAAGATTTTCAGTTTTTTTTTGGTATGAAATCCGAGAAAAAAAAATTTAAGTTGAAGCAGAAGAATGTTGAAACTAAGAGAAAATTTGTCATAAAAAGGATTCATTGTGAAATGATTGCATTAGAGAAGAATTTCCGTTTTTGTTCATGGAAGAAAATAAATGTTACTACCACAAATGTTCGCATTTTGAATTATGCGCATTCCTTGCAAGAAGAGAAATTAAAAGCTAAATGCTACAGGTGGTAAATTTCATAATTTAAACATTTCTTTGATAAAAATAAAAATTGTGACACTGAAGTATTCGAAATTAACGTTCAAATTTACATAAAGAAAATGTTTTAATGTTTCACGCCATAGAAATGACATTTCGCAAAAGTTATTCAAATTTATAAATTAAAGTAAAGAGATGTTATTTAATTTAAATAACCTGAAATTTTTCAATCATCTCAAGCAAAAGCATTTGAGCGCACATATATTCGTTAACTATTTAATTTTTGTTGTACAATTCACGTTCATTAAATATTAATTATGTATCCTGTGCGTGCGTGCTAATTGCGTAAGCAATTTCATATTTTAATAATAAAAGCACTCGTTTTCATTTGTTACGTGAACAGAAGTAAAATTCGTTGAAATGTAAGCTAAATTTAACTAAAAATTAATTTATTTGACGCAATTATTTCACATATTTAAAAGCGTTTTAAAAGTAAACTCAACATTCGCGATATTCATTCAAGCAATGACAGTTGTATTGAGAATGTAGCCCGTCAAATGAGCGTATGGTTCATTCAGTGTGGTCCGAAACGTTTTGAATCAAAACGTTTCGGACCACACTGAACGTTAATCGACGCGTTGCGATATTTGTGGATTTAATAATAAACAAACAGAATGATATAATGCATGCGAAGAGCGCTGTTCAAACATCGTTTTTGATTAACCAAATTTTTATGGAATAAAGCACGCGAATGCTGTACCGTGAGAATAGTAAATACTAAACAATTTACAATATTACTGTTCGCACTGAAGCAAGGAATTATAGGCTTTCGCCATTTGGCAAACAAATCGGAAGCCGAGCAAAATACATAATTTATAAAAATCGATTTAGAGTAAATCTGGTCTAGACTAAAGTTTGATAATCTTTTTTGCTTTTACTCGCTTTCAGAACATCGCTTTTAAATGCTAATCGGGTTCGTAGTGTGCGTAATGAGATTAACGTCATGTTTACCTATTTAGCGCTTATTCACTTGATTTATCGCCAGCATTCTAATTGAAAATATTTGTGTAAATTTACAGCTAAAACTGAAAAAAAGCGACGCTAATTTTTGTTTCGAAAGAGCTTTTCAAGCGGTAAAATCAAAATGCAGAGTTGCGATGATAAACGAATTGAAAATGCAAGAGAATAGTTCGTGCTTAACTTTTCGAAATGTGCCTTCTCGAAACGGTTATAAATGATCAGTCGCTCAGTCCGATGAAGGCGATTCATTCAACAACAGATTCACCGTAATTAAATGACAGCTGCAATTTTTAATCGTGAAATAACCGATGATATACGCTTCACTAGAGGCTATTTGCGCGATCACTTGAAATCGATTCAACTTTTAACTGGTTAAAAAAGTTTTATTATGCTAAAGCATTTGTTTGATACTTCTTTTCAGATACTTAAAATTTGAGATAAACGCTTTAAATGGGACACAGGAGAAGAGGAAAAATGTAATCGAAAGCGATTCATTTCATCTCTAAAATAAGCGAATTAATTAAATTATGATTTAATTTTTTAAAAAGCTCTCTAGCAGCAGTCTTTAACAATTCGCAAAAACTGACGGCTAATTAACGGAAAAGCATTTTTGCTGATTAGGAACAGCAGCGCAGTTTTATTAATTTTAATTCTCATTCGTAGCTCACGTAACTTTTGGAAATTTAATTTTCAAGAGATTGTCAACATTTTTTCACCGCTCAAACTTCATAATTTATAACAAAGTAATTCAAAATCGTTTTTTGCTTTTAAATTTAATTTTTATATCACTGTTTTTGAGAAACGCTCGCTTTTTATGACCGAGCTATAAAAGTAACTGCAGCATTTTATCACATCGTAAACATTTATTTAGCTTAGCAGTTAAATTAAAAGCTTACCTTAAAATAGCGTGAAAAAAAGTTTAAAGTTCTCACCACAAGTTTTCGACGAGCTTTGTATTCGAAATTAGTGACAAAACGGTGTGAATAAAGTGTTCGGTTTCGTTCTCGAGACTCGCTCGATTAAATAATCGCGTAAACGAAACATGCAAAGGTTGTGTAAAAGTGAAAAATTAATTTTGCTTTCACTTAATAAGTGGTAAAAACGAATGAGCGCTTAAAAGAAAAGTAGCACGCAACTACGAAATACATTTCGTGAGCGAGCAAATCACTTTCAAACGACGAGCATTAAATTCATTCGGTTTCAACACGTTAATAAATTCACACAGTTTCAGTAAATCAAATCTTGAAATGTACTTTCATGAAATGCTTTTCACGACTTTTATTTGATAACGAAAAGCGAAAAGTATTCGCTTTTCGCTTCGTATTTTCTCTTCATTTTTGCTTCTTTTGAGATTTGTTCGAGTAAAATAAAAAAGTTTTTTAATGTCTTTAAATACATTTTTAATCTTTCTAGAACACATAAGTACTAAAATTTGTGTTTGAATCACTTTTGACCCGCCAATTCAAAATTATTTTCCCGCAATTATTTTCAATTTGCAATCATAAACCTCGATTTCGGCGATAATTAACTGCAACTAGAAGCAATCAACAAACATTAACTTCCAACTCTAATGATCAAAATGCGAACCGTTTTTGATATTACTAAACAAAATAAGATCGAATAAAAATAGATGAAATAAAATAAAAATTATTGAAGTTAAGCTTTATTAAATTTTTTGACAAAATAATTTCAGAAATAATTAAAAAATAAATAAAATAAAAAACAAAAACTTGCAAAATTTAAATTTTGCAATTGAAAAAGTAATAATTTAAATAATACCCAGCTTTTTCGATTAAGTATTTTATGAATTGAATTTTTTATTTTTTACTTTGCACATTTGTGCACAAAGTGTGAAAGCGAAATTAGAGTCGATTTGATAAAAGAAGTAAAACAAAATTATGATGATCACGAATTTAAGATTCACGAGTGATTGCCATGTGCGATACTTCATTTAAGTTTTTAAGAATGCTGAGAGCGATTTATTAAAAATCTCATATCTAGTCTGTCAACTGTTAATTAAAAAAAACTTATATTCAAGACGAAAAAGATTAATATTTAATTTGATTTATACAGACGACGCAAACTTTTTACTACCTAATTGATTCATTTTTCATTTGCTTCTTTTTTACTGTCGCTGCAAATTTTTTTTAGTAATTTGAATGTAGCTACGCACTTCTACGTATAATTAATGATAATTCGACATGAGTATTTGCTTCTATTCTTGTTTGAGAGATGAGTGCTTTTTTTATTTATTTTGTTAAGGAAGGAAGAAATAATTAAGCGAAGTAAATGAAGCGAAAGTTTCAAAATCAATTTGTAATACTCCAACTATGTGATTAAAACTTGAAATATTATTTATTTACTTATTATTTAAACGATGTAACAAGAGAAAGCAATCAGGAAACAGTCTGCTTTCAATAGATTCGATTAATTAACGATTGAGATTAATTAAGCGTTTTTAGTTTAAACATCATTTGCTTAAACTATGATCACACTTTACATAAGTAACGTTACTCTTGAAAATATTAACAAATTTAACAGCTAACAGCAATATCGGGAACAGTTCTATAACAATAACGGTGGTAAAAAGAACGCGGTGGTTATATTTCTAGAAATCACTTCTAACTATTCGTCGGTGTCTAGCTAACAAGCTCTGCATTAATCTCCGAGCTCAAATTTTTGCACTCTGCATCAAGAAAATAAGTACGAGCGCAGAGGAAAATCGAAGTTCTGCTCTTTTTCATTTACTTATGCGATGCGTTTTCAACGTGATGCTATTGGCCATTGACATCACTGAGCCGTCGCTTGATCTATTTTGATCGCTAATACCAGTCGTATGCGAATACTGAGACGAGGAGCCTTCGGTCGAGTTTCGCTCATGTTTTCGCTTACCGAATAAACTGCGCTCGACGGCAAAGTACACTTGTTGCAAATATTTTTGAATACGGCGGCGAAGTTCGGTGGGTGCCGCGAGCGTATAGATGATCGGATTGAGTGCACTGTTTACCGGAAGAATAAATACGATAAGCCAGGCGTAGATAGATGCTGCAAAAAGCATTAGAAAATCGTTAGCAAGAAAATATTTTTTCGCGTTGAAAATGATGCAAAACGCGCTCGTGTTTTCGCTGCATTTAATCACACACACGCCGCAATGTGTGTGTCCTCCTCTATTCCGAATTTTGTCTGCTGTAAATTTTCGTGCATTTGTTTAAAATTTTTTTTCTCAGTCTTGATTTATGTATTCAAATTTAAAATTCAACAAAAAAAGATAAATTTATGAAAAAAAATGTTTCGTGCTTATCGCGAAAAGCTGATAAATTTTTGGCTGTTTTGATTGCATTTTCAAAAAATAAGCGAGAAAATTGATCGCTTTGAATATAATTACGCTGCGTATTGCGTGTGTCATCGACAAGATGAGAAAGGCTTTGAAATGATGTGCTCGAAGAGAAAGAGTGTAAAAACAAAAATGAAATCAAAATCAAATTAAATGCATTCATTAAAAGAAACCGATTTTATTGCTGCTGCTGCTGCTCTCCTGTTTTTTGCTATTTGTAAAAGTTTTGTGAGCAAATCTCTTTTTACTTCGGAATTCATTAATTCGAACGCATTCGCTTTGGCTTTGAAAAAAGTCTAACGAGCAAAATATTGTATTAATGTCGCTCGAAAGGAAGAGAGAGCGAGAAAGCAAGAGCAAGATGCAAGGTAAAGTAGCGAAAGCGTGAAAAGAACTTACGCGAGATTTCAATATCGGCGAATGCAATCAATTTGATCACAATTATCGGTATCCAGCACAAGCAATCGGTTAAAACGATGAAGAAGAAGCGCAATGCTAAAATCACGTCTTCCTTCTTCTTGCCATTCAACGCCGGTCTTGCGAATTTGCGATCGCTTTTGATCACGAGAAACATTTTTAAATACAGCGCTATTATCAATAGCACCGACGGTAAATTGATACCCATAAACATGATGGCCGAAAATTGCCATCCGATCATAAATGGCTCTTCGATATGAAGCGGAAAGCAAACGCCGTTCGAAGCGTAATACACCTTGTCGTCTTTGTCCGACCAATAGATCAACGGAAAAAGCGCCAAAATCATAGCCAACAACCAAAATACGCTGACCATTATCGATGATAATTTAAATGTGATTGCGGCGAAATCACTCGTTATGCTACGATATCGCTCGACCGTGATTAACGCGACAATAAAGACGGACAATTCGGACGAAAATGTGGCTAAAAAGCCTGAAAATGTGCACTGCCAAGAAGACATCCATTGCAGAGCGTGATTGTGATAATCATCGCGGAAAGCAATATCGTGAACACCAATTATGAACAAATAAATGCCCATCAAAAAATCAGCGCCTGGTAATAAAACGCGCGATTATTTCGCTTTATTGATATTTTTATTATATTGCGTAATTGTTATTGTGTGTAATAAGTAAATAAAAATATTTGCACTCGTTTGTCGCACTTACGGCAGCTATTAGCGTAAACGGCTAGCTGCAACTTCCGACAAATGAACCTGTTACAAGTGTTGGAAGAAAGCTTCGACTGAAGCAGTAAAGAAGAAGAAATATTATAGCAGGTGCCAGTATGACATTTTTGCGTGATGCGTGATGCTCTTTACTTCTCGACTTGAAAACAAATATTATTTCTGTTTTTACTCTTTTGTGCTTTATGTATGTAACTTAATGACAATTTTTATGTTCTACAACAAAGTTAGATCATAATACAAAACTGGTGAATGGTGGAAGAGCACTTTTTTATGGCTTTGTTGCCGCATTCAAATATTTCAATGTTTTAAAAGTATTTTTCAAAAACTTTAAATTATGTATAATAAATATGAAGAAGTAACGTTTACTCTTAATATCGACTAAGATTAGGAAGCTTTTGTCCAAGACAAATTGCTATCAAATGTTTAATTAACTAAATTTTAAGATTATGAAAAAAATTTTTTCGTAAATGCACAACATTCGAATATCTTTTACTTAAGCTACAAAATTTCATTTACTTTGAAACAGGGTGTAAGACTGCAACTAAAATTACAATGTTTATCGAAAAAATGTGTTCGACGAAGAGAAAAAACGAATAATAATTGAAATAAAAGCCATTAGAGCAAATAAGAAGCAATGATAAAGAAAAGAGAGGAGAAAAATTTGTCGGTACCTGCCAAGTGTTTGACAAGCAATGAAAAAACCGCATTCTCTTTGTTCGAAAACGTTCGCCATATGAGAACGACTGAATTGCCGATGCACGTTAAGCAAGCCACAATCCAAACGAATACGCGTAGAAATGGATAGACGAGCAAATGCTGAAGCGAGGAAAGGCCGTCGCTGAACGGACGACATATGCGGACGTGCGGTGCGTATAGACAGTAACGAAATTTTGAGAAAAATCTGTTTGAAATGCAATGAATTTTGGTCGAGATTAGTTATACGGCATTGAAGCTCGAAATTTGAAACATCGCAAAATTAATTGCGCTTTAGACACGGTATCGCTTTCGAATGAAAGTAAAGACATTTTTCTACGTATAAACTTCGCTA
The DNA here is from genome assembly GCA_003675995.1 of Dinothrombium tinctorium. Lineage (NCBI taxonomy): Eukaryota > Metazoa > Arthropoda > Arachnida > Trombidiformes > Trombidiidae > Dinothrombium > Dinothrombium tinctorium. The sequence goes on along the minus strand of NCKU01004307.1, from coordinate 4,077 downwards.
TGACGCGAACAATTCTTTCATTTCTCTTGAAAGATCAACGCGATATTTTCAGTTCGAAAGTTATTGCGCTGTTTGCTTTTAAAAAGATTTGGCTAAAAAATGATCGCGATTTAGATCTCATCGTAATGATTCGAGAACAAAATTTTCGAATGTCCGAATGCTTTTTAAAAAGCAAATTTTGGCAATTTTTTAATTTGATATATGCGCTGAAAATTGACATGAATCAAGCGTTAGAACAATATTTTAAGATTGAATCTAAATTAAACTCGAAGAATAATAAACAAAAGCGAAGTGAAATTTTTGATTATTTAGAATTGCTATTCATATAAGCAGAGCAGAAAATGTTTGAAAAGAGAGCTTGTTTGGTCTCAAAGCACGTTTCTCAATTCTGAACTGAAAACAAGAGGCATTTCATACAATATTTAAGCTTTTATTAAGCTAATTAATTCATTCATTTAGACAACAGCATGAATTTTAATGTGTATTAATACATGTTTTATGTGCATACCAAATGAAAAAGATTAATGGAAACTTCTTTTTAGCAAAAAATTTTTTTCTCCTTATTTTTTAAAGTAAGTTTGCGAGACATTAAAATACGAACATGGTAAAAAATAAGTAATGCTGTTTTAGTGACTAATAAACCACGAGTAATTCGATTTACCTACAGTTTAACCACTCATATCACTTTGATAAGTTTCTTTATTTAAATTCAAACTCATTAAATTTTCTAATTTCAGCTCAGTATATTTTCAGTCACTTGTGCTAATGCATACTCTCGAAAATACTTTTGTAGTCATTATTTGTCTACGAATGAAAAAAATCTCAACTAATAAACTTTCTCTATCATTCGAAACTGTGTGGTTTACTCATTTCCCCTATTCTATCCGAGAGCCACATGATTACTGGTGAAGATGCCTGGGGTAGAAGCCGGAGTCTGTCTTTGTTGATAAGTATTTAATTTAGCTAAATCTTCTCTGAAAGTTGTATTAAGTAAAGTATGCATTAATCCATAGAAATTTTCGATGGATAGATTTTTATTGATAGAGAAGAGAAATAAGTCTGCATAATTTAAATTATAAAACAATTAAATTTTTTAGAATTAGAAAAAAAATTAGATAAAATAATTTTCAGCGAAATAAAGTTTAAATTTTACATCCATCTAATGTTAATATTGATTTTTTTTAATTTGAAATGAAATAACAAGCAAATCATTAGAATAGTTTCAGAGATTTTCTCAAAAGTTTGCCTGAGCATAGTTTCGAAAGAAGAATGTAAGATCGCAAGCCTTTTTGTGAATAGAACAATTTCTCCACAGACTTAATTATAAAGTTGGAATAGAGCTTTGCATATGTTCTCAAGAGCGCTACGGGTGCTTTCATTTCTTATTCGAAATTGCTTTTGAACGAATTCTTGTGAGAAAAGCTCTGCAACCATTCGAGTGATTCTCTATTTTCTTATTTACAAATTCATAAAAAGTTTTGAACTTCAATTATTTTCATTGAAGCTGCGTGTTTCGAAGCTTGATCACTTTAATAAAAGCGTTCAAGAAATTTTTTGAAAGATAAAAATCAGTTAAATTAAGGGTGAAAAAGTGTAATGAGAAAAAGAAACCATTTAGAAGATGAAAGCTCGCAATTTCTTTTTTCATAAACTTGACAGTTTTATTTCTTCACACCCGTTCGAAAAATTTAAAAAGCAAATGAAGTTTGAACAAGTAAAGCAAAAATTCTGTCAAGTCTTCAGTTTCGCTACTCAGATAATTACGTTACATTATAAATTAACTTATGGAAAGCAGATGAAAGCATTTGAAAAAGAGGAGAAACGCGATGCGAACGCAGCTTGAAATCGCGATGGGTAAAACTTTTTTTATCTAATAAAATGATTTAAAACTGAAACAGCTTTTGCCACTTAAGTTTTTTTCGGCAACATTCGAAATTTGACACTCTATACACTCATTGTATTGAGAGAGATAATGGAAAGCATGGTAAATGTTTCTGTTTGAATAATGTTTACGCATCACTTTTCACTTCTTTGCTAAAAATGAGTTTTTGCTATGCGTGCAATCAATTTCGAAACTTGCTTAGTTTCAAAATATTTGTTTTCATTACACATTTCAAATACAGCGTCGAATAAAAAATTGGCGCAGGAAGAAATTTAAATGCGAAGCAAATCAAAGAGTAAGGAGTAAATAAAGCGAGAAGTGAAGATGTAGAAAATAATGAGCAAAAGCAGCGCATTAACAACTCACATGTGTTTCAATCGTCGCAACGAGGCGAAATGCGAAACGTCAATATTGTTGATTGTGATGTCGCGTAAATCAAGCGATGTTAGCGATGTCAAATCACGAAAAACGTCTTTTGGCAAATTGTCCAATGGATTATGTGTCAAATTACTTGATGATTCGATGAAAGAAGAAGAAAAATAACACGGAAAAAAATGCAAAAAGGAAAAAAGTAAGAAAAATGAAGCTGAAATTATTTCGGCGCGCGTTAAGAATGTTTGAAGTGTGAAGAGAGGGAGAGAAATCAGTTGGTGTACTGTTTCAGTATATTCTTAAATAGTGGCAGTTTATTGAAGCATAAATTCTATCGGTAATACACATCATTCTCTCGCTCTCTTTCTATCATATTCAATCATAGCATCGCAGTGGAAGCGACATTTCTTACAGTGTTTGCAAGCGAAAAAGTTTTCTAAATGTGTTCACGTGTAATCTCGACAATGCGTTAAACGAGAGATCGATTTCAATTAGATTTTCATTGTTTTCAAACACATCCCATGATAAATATTCAATTCTATTATTCGCCAGCGATCTGTGAAGAAGAAGAAAAGGTTTAATTCGATCAAATGTAAAGCAAATTTAACATAATTTTCAATTTAAAACGCATCAATTCTCATTATTTTTCTCGTTTGCTCAATAATTTTTAATCTTTTTGTGATCAAATAGAAAAAACGTCTGCTTCCGATCGAAACAAGAAAAGCTCTAGATTAGTTTAATTACTTGTTTACTCACATGGTCTCGAGATTCGACAGTCGTTCGATTTGACTTTTCTCAAATTTAACAATCGAATTACTTTCGAAGACACTGAAAACAAAATTCGTGTTCATTAAAAATTTAGTTTCAAATGAAACTTAAAGATAAATTCATTTGTTTTCCACAAGCTTTTCTAACGGCTTCCGAACTTTTTCTCTAAGATTTTCATGAAGTACAAGATTAATGTTTTTCATGATTCATGATTTTGTTTTTTCAACTTAGATCCAAGCGAGAAATGTAACAATCTTGTTAGAATAAATTTAAACTTATTCTTTAAGATACAAAGTGTGCGCTATAAAGCGAAACGAATTTAGATTAATATTTCAGATTATTTGTTGGATATGTCCAACATCCGATATTTTAAACCTAAAGTCATTTTATCTATTAAAATATGTACAAAAAAAGGCAAATCAAATCCGTAATAGGAAATGGAAAAACAGCAAAAAACGCACAACTTTCTAACGCTTTGGTCTTGTTGAAGTTTAATTTTATCACTTATTTAGATTAAGTTTCCTTAACTAATCTTAAAAAAGATTTCGGAAATCGGAAAAGTCGGAGGAAATGGCCGGAAACAGAACCGCGCTTAATGGGGAAGCAAAATTTTCTTGATGATTGTTGAATTAAAAGTTTTCTAGCATAAAAAAAACATTTGAAAGTAAATTATTCATTCGAAAATTTCATTTTTATCATTTTTAAATTAATGGTTGCAATTAAAAAATTGTTAAGCAGCAGCACAAGTTTCGAATAATGCGTGTCAACTGTTTGAGCCAGTTTTTATCCAAATACTAAAAGATTATGAATGGAGGACCATTTTGAACCAATTATAATTTTTTAATGCTAACATTAATTTTTACGATTTATCAAATTCGTTTAGTTTCATGCCATACACTTTATAATTTTCAAAATAATTTCTTTCAAAATCTTTTTTTCAAAAAATTTTCAAATTTGATGTTTGTTAATTAAAAGAAACACAAAATTTTGTAACTTATTCGGAGTTTTTTCTTTAGCCATCAGCATGAAAAGTTTCGAAAAAGATTGTTTGGTAA
>NCKU01004306.1:0-12599 GCA_003675995.1 Dinothrombium tinctorium | reverse complement strand
AAAAAAAAAAAAAAAACTCCGACTCAGTCTTTTTCATTTCAAGTGTAGAATAATAAAAATTTACCTACGCCCACATTTTCCATCAATTTTATCGCTTGAAAAAGAAAAAATTAATAATAAAGAAGCGGAAATTTTTAGAGTTTTCGGTTTGAATGCAAAGAATAAAGAGAAGAACCACACCATGACGACAACAGAATTAGAAAGCATTTTCGATTTTTTTTATATATCGATTTTAATAACATGCCGTTTGGACAGAGACAGGGATAAATAGCGAGAGATAGAGAGAGAGAGGAGAGAGCTCTGTAACAAACAAGCGCAGTGAATATTACTTCGCTGAGTGTTCAGTCGCAAAAACGAACTGCGCTCCTGCGTTTTTCGTACTGACGGTTATTTCGCAGCTTGAGAAAGAGAGAAAGAGAGAGTGAAAGTGAGACAAATCTGAAGACGAGAAACAACAATTAGATTTACTTTCATAAACTGCGAAACTAATCAAATCAATTCGCTTTTTAATGGTGTTATAAGTAGAAAAAAGGAAATTTGATTATTTTCATTTTCGCCCGTTTTTAATTAAAACATCAAATTGATAAACAACGGTAAAGTATACGCTTCTTGTGTTTGTTTATTTGCTCGCAAATAACACCTATCTTCAGCTGCACTTATAGCAATTGTCAGCGACATTTTTTTCTTAATTTGATTTTTTATGCAATTTTCATTTAGTATGCAAGTGTAAAAATATCGATTGAATAACGTCTTCACCCCTAAAGAAGTTTTTATTGTTTTTCACAAGCAATGAAGCTCATTGCTTGCATTAATTTGCGTCTTCTCACATTTTATTTAAAAATGGAAAATCGATAGAATAAAAGTGAAACAAAGTTTCATTTTCACTTTTCAATTAGCAAAATTAGCCAAAAAAGTAAATAATCTCATTCAAATATTCAATGATGAAATGAACCAGTTCTGAATGAAGACAAGTAGTAACTTATTTGGCCAGCGCTGTATGACTCAGGCAATTTGAAGTAAATTAAATTGAAATAAATTGCCTTATTTGCTGCAAGATATTTATTCAACTTAGAGAGTTTGGTTTGTTTCAAAATTTCCGTAGGTTATAAAGAGCAGATATAAAAACAAATTAAGAATTTATGGGAAATTATATTTTATTTGAAAAAATCGTTTTCATTTGTTTCAGCTGACTTGCTAGTTTGTGGCAAAGTACATCAATTCTCAATTAAAAGAAGAACATTAGCTAAATTTGTTTCTTTATGGAACTTATTAAAGTCGAATTTTTCGCAAGCAAAGCTGATTTAAACGCTGAATCAAACAATCCTTAACGAACCTATTGTATCAATTTGTTCCCTTGATAATTTTCGTAGCCATCTTATTGCTTTTTGGCTTTCTTACATATTCTAGTTTGGCTGCTTAATCCAAATCAGTTATTTACGAAAAGAACTTCATAAACCGAAGCTACCTGTATTTTCTTTTGTCACGGTAAAATGACGGCTTTTAACCACAACATTTATCATATTTAGTTTTAGTTTAAAGTTATAGTTAAATATCATAGTCATAGAGTTTATAGATAAAGTGAGTGTATACAGGCGTTGAAAAATAAGTGATACATTTTATAGTGGATTTTAAAAAGAAAAAAGCGACTTAATGATTTTTCTTTCATTAAAACGTTTTTTCGATGCTTTTGTAGAGGTGATGAGGTATACAGCTAATATCAAATTATTTTTCGGGAATTATTCGGAATCAAAGTTGGCGAAATTGCGCTCTCATAGGATTATCATTGTTTTGAAATTTTCAAATTTCTATTTTGTTGGAGCGCGCTATGAAGTGGCTGCATTCTCCAATTCGCTTTCGAATTTTTACAAAATTCGTGAAACATTGAACCGATCACACGTAATTGGAGGGGTTTTGCCATCTTTGGGAAAGAGTGAATTGTCCAGATATGGAACGTATTATTGGAGGATGGAGGATTTGGTATTTTTGACGCAACATCAGGTACCTCCTGGTACCTGCGAGCGTGTCCTCATCCTCTTAAAGCCTCTTAGGACGCGACACTTTATTAATTAAAACTTCGTTTTATTCTCAATAATTATGATTTCTTAAAAATTTAACCTTTTAAATGATGTTCATGTTTTTTTTATTCTATTTCATTCTTTATTTCAATCAAAATTTGTTTCCGAAAAAGATTTTGAGAAAGCGGCGCTTTTTCAAGTTTTTCAATAGCATTGAAATTGTATTTAGTTTTATTAGTTTGAAAATTGAATTTAACTTTAATTTAGCTAAAGCGTTTTCAAGAATTTTGTCACAAACTTTTTAATTCACTTATAATTGAGATTGATTCCAGTTAAGAACTTTTTTACTTCTAAAGTATTTATAATCACATCTAAATTTAGTAAAACCGCAAACTAAATAACTTTTTTCATCTTAATATATGTTGATAATGTATGTTGAAGCTTAATCAAAAAAATATTTTTAAAACTAATTTTAGCAAAATAGCTTCTAAAAATGCAATTAAAGTTTTTTATTAGAATTTTTTATTACACTTCGCTGTGTTCATAAAATAAAACATAAAAAATGAATGAATTCGGAATTTATGAATTTGCAGATTTTTTAAATTAAATAAAGCTTAATATACTTTGTTTCTCTTGCATCTACATCGAAAAAAACTTCAAAAATGATAATCAGTACATGTAAAATGCATTTCGCTGTGAATGGTTGTTTTTCATTTCACGCACACAAACATCATATTATGTCATATTAAAATTCATAGTGAACGATAACGATCATGATGCAGTGTCTCTTCTCGATCACGCTTCTTTGTTTAACATTTATGTTTGAAAAGTAAAAGTGAGAGAAAAAATGCGTTTAGATTTCAGATATGTCCCTATTACTTTCTAACTTTTCTACCGTTTACTTTCCTGAATCGAAGCGAAAGCGAAAAAAACATCTCTTTCTGTTTCATTTTTATTTTCAATCTTATCCTAGAAAGTAATACTTTTTTTTTGATTTTGTGACTAAACTTAATTCGAACTCACTATTAGATGGTATAAATTAAGTTATGATGCTTTCGTATTTTTTGTCACAAGCATTGCAAGTGCGATTTCAGCTCATAGCTGCTCCGACTATAAAACTTAATTTTCATGATGAATTTATTTCTACCATTTATCATGTCTTACATGAAAAGTATATTTAAAATATTAAAAATACATATTTAAACATGTTATGCATAATTTAAAAGCAGCTGCAGCTGCATCGTAAACTTATCTATAAAAATTTATAGCCAAACATAATTAGTGCTCTTGCTCAACGTGCTTTAAAATTTTATTTTTGAATTTATACAATTAGTTGGGAATATTCAATTTTGTTTAAAACACAATTTACTAAATAATTCGCAATCACACATGTAATCAAATCTCGAATCATGAATTTAAAATTTACAAACATATGACATTGCGATAACAAAATTTTAAAACTTGAATATTATATATGCGTAAAAGATAAATGAATTCATAAAATAATGAGATTTATAGATCGAGTTTTCATCTTCATTTTGGAGAAAATATTTTCCAAAAAGGGGATTTTCACGAGTCAAAAACCAGGCAAAAAAATAATTATTATTATAATTATAATTTCAAATAGAATTTAGTTTTATTTCGCAAATGGTTTTTCAGTCGTTAATAACAAAAATTCAATTTTATGAATGTTGAATATCGAATCGTTTTTTTACTCTTAAAAGCAAAAATTATTTTTATTACTTTTCTCCAACAAAATTATTAATTCATATGCATGTATAAACTCAATCTCATTAAGTGTGTTATGATGGGTAAAGCGTAAAAAACAAACTTCAAAAGACAAAAAAATATCAAACAAAAGTCAGCTAATTTAGACAAATTTGCGATATAGTACCTACATCAAAAAAGTTATTGCAAATACCAATATGATAACAAAACATTTTTGCTTTCGCGAACGTTCGTAAATAAGAGGAAATGTATTACGTTCGGACGTACAAATAATTCGGATTTACTTTAATCTCTGAACACTATGACTTTGAACATTCTTTGAAATTTAAATTCAATGTTTTCGCAGAAGATGAGCTCAGCGTGTAAATGTCTAATTTTGTTGAAGTTTGAATTCTCTCAGCTCTTTCAATATGATTTAAAGTTGAAAAATAATTTTAATTTTGTTTTCATTTTGATTAAAATTATTTTAATTTGTCGAAAATTTAATTTCAGAGAACTTTTTCAAAATCGATTTTTGCTTGTTGCAGCCATTTTTAACTATATAGACATAGAATCATTATGAATTACGTTTTCAGTAGAGTAAGCAATGCGTAAACCTTATGCAGCTAAGAAGAGACTATACGCATGCAATTTCAGCAAATTTTTGTTTCTCTTACGTTTCACAAAAAAAATAACTTCAAAAAGCAGTAGATATGTTTAGGCTTTATTAATGCATTGCTTAATTTGGTTGATATAAAATAAATTCAAATGTTTAAGCCGTAAGAGAATTTAAATTTTAATTTAAGATGGAATATTTAAAACAACAACTAACCTAACCTAAACAAATACTTAAATATTTGTTAACGTTTCAGAACTTTTGTTTTTCGCTTAATTAACCAAAACAGTACTTAAAAGCAACTCGCAATAAATCGTTAATTAGAGCATTTCGCAGTGTTAATTTCTTAATTGTGATGTTAAATCAAACTTTTAATTAATTGAAAGTTGTTCTCTTTCGCTCATTACCTTTTTGCATTTTTCTGCTTATTCCTAGAAGACTGAACACATTTCACATCGACTTATAAATCACTTATTCAAATAAAGTGAAAACAAAATTAACTTAATGTTAATGCAGTTTGTCAACAAAAACACTCTGATTCTGTCAAATTAACTAATAATTTTGCTTAAATTTATACACGATTTTGTCTAATTACTTTCACCTTCATTTACAGAGGCAAAATGAACAGAAACTTGGTATTCGTTTACGTGCTTATTGCACTTGCATCAATATTGGAATCAATACCTTATGTGTTTTCACTGTCCTTAAACGAACTCCATTCAACATCTCGCTTCAATAGATATAGAGACGATGATAAATCACTTCGCTCAGCTTTAGATAGTATTCGTGGAAAGAGAAGACAATTTCATAGCATTAATGGCGATAATACCATCAGTCTTCCTCTTCGTTTGAAAACGGACACTGATCACACTCTAAGTAGAAATCTCGCGAAAAGATTTCCTATTAAACGGCAAGAAGAAGAAGTAATGGACATACCTCTGGAGGTAAGATTTAATAAATTCATTTAGAGCGTTACCATTTTAACAAAAAATTTAATCAAACTCTTCGCTACATTTGTTTTTCATTAAATTTGTCAATAACGAACATCAATACTTATTGAGATATTAAGCTTAATATAATAAAACAAATTTTTAAGTTTTTTACATTTTTCTTCATAAAGATTGAACCAAAAACGTGATTTAATGGCCATTTTCTTTCTTCATAAATTTCAAAAGCATCTGGTAGAGTAATGATCGAAATTCACATTTTTACAGCAGACTCAAAATGATATGTGTCTGGTCAAATAATAATTAATCTTCTTTGAAAAATTGCCCAAATTTCCTGCCTTACAGATACGCAAAATAAGTGTAGCAAAAAAATACAAAACCGTATCATTTTATGAATGTTTCCGATTAAATTATGAAGTTTCAAATATAACTTCTGCTTTAAATAGGTCAAAACAATTTACGATAAGTAAGCTTTAAAAAATTTAATAACGAAAAGCATCCTTCCGAATTTTTATTTTAGAAAGTTTGCTGCATTTTTTATTGTACATTATGATTGAATTGCACTTTATAAACTTCTACGTGTTTTGAATTTTAAGTTAGCTTCATTATTCAACTGTTGCTTGAAATTTTAGGCATCTTATCAATTTATATTAAATTCGCGCCTTTAAAAAATTTGAATAAAATCAAAAAAAATGTTTGCATATTGCATTTATGTGTTAAATTTAGAAAAAAAAAATTTAAAAGAGCAAATTTATGAAGCTTGAATAAAGTTGTTTACTTGAATTTGCCTTCTTTTTGAAAGTTCAATTCAAGTTCTCAAACAAAAAACTGAATTAATCCAAAACGCTTCTACGCTTTTAGTCTACGCTTTTAATGTTTCGCCAAAAGTCATATGCTAAATATACGAATGTTTATGTATTAAGTATTAAAATTGAACTTTCTATTGGTTGAATAAGAGGTGATCATTGAAATCATAAGTATCATTCAGAGGAAATGAGAGATTTCAATGCAAAATATTAGAAGAAGCGAAGATTCTTATTTTTTATGTGACATGCAGTGAAGTGATATTTCGGTTGCTGCAGAAACTCCTCTCATTCACTTACTCGCTCATTTTCTCTCTTATTTGATATTCTCAAAATGTAATGTGTGTAGGATTTATGAGCTTAAAAGTAAACTTTCACAAATACTGCTTTATTTGCGTTTAAAGTGAATATGAATTATGTTTTACTTTTTGCATAAACGTGAAATCCTCATTTTACAAGGATTTTTAGTTAGAATTGTGTTTTCATTTGATTATTCTCCTGAAAGAATAAAAAAATTTATTAAAGACGTGAATAAATATAAATATTGGAATAGAATGCAGAAAAAGTATAAAGTTTTTAATTAATTCAACGCATCAATAAGCAGAATGTAGAAAATTTAATAAGAAAAATGAAGAAATAATCTTTTAAAATATGTAACACGATCTTTTGATCCGATATTTTCCGAAAAGCACATCACACAACAGCGATCTGTGGTAGATTGTGCTCGAAACGCGATTCGGTGTAATTTCACAAAATAATATATGACACTACATTAAAAGATTGCGTTTTGAGCCAGATACACAAGGGAAAATATGTTTTATTTCACAAGAGTGTGAACATATTGAACGCATTTGTAACTTGAAACGCGAAACAATAATAAATGAAACGAGCTGCAAGTTTTTTATTTTGATTCATTTTTTAAAAGATGATAAATACTCTTTTGTTCTTCCTTTTCTCGAATAAAAAAAATTGAAATTCTCGTTTAAATTTAAGTTTGAAACCCTTTCTCAAGCAACTTTATACTCTAAAAACAGAACTCAATTTATCAAATAAAAAATGAAGAGTAAAAATTTTGAGTTCAGATGAGCTTTCAACTTAATGTTAAATTGCTATCATTAAGTATGAAATTCCATAGTGCGCTTTTTGATTTTAAACAAAATTTTTTAAAATATCGAACGTTTGAGAAAGCAGCTAATGTAATCGCTTGATTTAATAGCCACGTATTCAAAATGAAAATAAAAGGTTTAAATGCAGTTGAGTTTACTCTATTTGTTTATCTCAGTGAAACAATTGCATTTATCAAAAGAAAGCGACTTGTAAATATTTAAAGAGAATTAGAAGAAACAATTTTGCATTTTAATACAGGGTGTACCGTATAAAACCGTACGATTTTAGCACAAAATACATTAAAATCGTACGGTTTTATACGGTACATCCTGTATTTGAAGCCTAGGATTTTATATTCTGCGCTTATATTGCATACAAAAGCGATTTTATTCATGCAAGTTGCGTAACTAAGAACAGCTCTTTTCACTTGTTTTACCTTATTTGCATAAATTTGCGTATGTCACTTAATCGCGTTGTTGCGGTTGTTAAGAATCAGTGGTTTGTGACACAATTAAGTAAAAGATGCATTCAAATGAATGTGGTCAGAGTTTGAAATGAATATTGATGGTGATGGTGTTTGTTTATTTGATAGTACGGCGAAGAAAATCCATTTCTCTACGATTACGTGGACATGAATTCATTGAGAATTCCATCGGGTAAAGAATACGGTAAAAATAGATTATTTTCTCAAAGTTTGGCGAGAAAGATATCGCATCTTTTCGATAATAATAAGAATAAAATTAAATTCGAGAAGAGAAGTGTTAAGAAACGTATACTTGTGAAACGTAACAATCCGAATAAAGATAAAGAGATTATCGCTGCGAACACTCCTATGGTGAAAACAATTGTGAAGAAAGAAAGAGGAGGAGCGGGAGCAGGAAATTCGACAAGAAAAGCACTTAATGCAAAAGATGCGAAGAGCAAACATTTACCGAACGGTGGTGGACCGTCGAAAGTGGCGAAAGTGCTTCGAGTGGAGTCGAAAGCGAAGCAAAACAAAAGCAATTTGCCGAAAACGGTGAACAAACAGCAGCAACAACAGCCGTTGAAAAGTAAAAATTTGCGCAGCGAGAAACGCAATCAAACTGTTACAAATGCGAAGAAACCAATGAGCAAAGCGACCATTGAGAAGAAAACAATACCGACGGTGAAATTAAATGACAAGAAAGTGATGGACAAACTGAAAGTAATAATGGACAAAAACGAAAGGTCAGTAAACAAGCGAAGGACTGTGAAGCGAACCGTCGATGAGAGCGAGATGGATGATGAAATCAATGAGCAGCAAAAAGAAAATGATTTTCAACAATGGCTAAGAGATGAATACTGGCGAAATATGGCACAATCGTTAGCAATTAGGAAAAAGAAGCGAAGTGTCGATTACACCGATTATTTTGACTCTGATGAAGATGCGGATAATGAATTGGTTGCGAATGATGTCGGTGAAAGTGAGGGCGAAGCAAGCGACGACGACGACGACGATGCTTTGGTCGAAGAGATGAATGAAAATCTTGTTCTTATTGGTAAAGATGACAACGACAATGATACCAAACAAACAGATTTTGACAAAAATGACAAAGCGGACGAAGATTATGCGACCTCATTAACTCCTCTTGAGATGAATGATGAATCTGAAAATAATGTGGAAAATAATGAAAGAAAGAGAAAGATGAAAAGAAGCGTGGAATCCTATTTCGGCGATATAGACGAAGATGTGGTTGCCGAGGAAGAAGAGAAATTTAATGATGTTGACGTTAAGCTAGAAAAAATTCAAAACGATTTGATAAATGAAGCCCTGCAAATAATAAGAGAGAATTCAGAGAAAGTTTCGCAAACGCCTTCCATTCGTGAAAGAATTGGACATCGTTTAGACGCTGCTTACGATTTAGAAGATATGCGACATGCACTCAGCGATCTGCATAAAACCATGCGAAAGATAGAGGATGAGCACGATGTCGAAGACAGAGAAACTGACACGAGCATTTCTGTGTTTCCATTAAGGAAAATGGAGAAGAAAATAGGCAAGTTACACAAGCACTTTTATATTCAATTTACACTTTACGCTTATTCATAAATAGACAAAGATAAATGTCAAGCTCTCACTTTTCTGACAAGCGATTGCTCGGCAATTGAAGACGTTGTGCCAAGAGGAAAGATGCAAAAAGCCTTTATTGACACCTGCAATTGGCACGAAGTTTGCTATTCTTGTGTAAGTGTTCGCTTACCTATTATAAGAATTTATGTACTTTCTCTTTTTCGCTATGATTCTGTTTTCAATTAAATTAATCGTGTCATTCAAAATATTTTTTCTTGAAGGGTCAATTTTACGGTCTATCGGTAGGAGATTGCGACGCCGGATTTCTCGAAAAAAGTAGAGCCGTTTGTAACGATTCATCGTCCTGTGAAAGCGCAGCTCGTTTAATATTGATGCCTCTTCGTCAAAGACGCGTGTTTTATAAGCGTAAAATACCAATCGCTTGTCGTAAACAAAGTTGTGTCCACAATTTCCTAAACAATTTTTCGTTTGAAAAGCGTTAAAAATTGAAGCACAAAGAAAATTTTGAATTCATTCAATGTTTGCTATAAAATTTTCTTTTGTTGCTCTCTTTTTAACATATCTCATTTAAAAAACAAAACAAGACGTTTCTACCGATTGCATGTAATCGAATTTAATCAAATTTATTTAGTTTGCGATTATAATTTAGCGACAAAATAAAAAATAAAAAACAACGAAAAACTTGGAAGAGAAACACAAAAAAAGTTTTTCGTGAAAGAAATCTGCCTGGATCGATATGTGCAATTTGTTCATTTGTTTTCTTTTCGTTCTAAAGCAATTGTGTATTCCATAAATACCTTTAAATTTAAAGAAAATATACATTAAATATCTCGCTCTCGTAATGAAATATTAAAAGTGCACAGAAAGATCACAAAAACAAATTAAGCCAGACGATGTTTCTAGAAGTTATACTGTGATTATCAACACTTGTTTGTGCGAAAGTGTCATTAAAACAATGGCTCTCTTTGTCTAGCTCGATCGACTTTTTAATTTTTATTTTAATTCAGTGTCTTTTCTCTTATGATTATTATTGTTTAATTAATTATTTCGGTTTGTAATAAATTTTTATCCGTCAAAGAGTAAATAGTAAAATAATAACAATGACACTTGTGTCTTATTTGTTATCATAATAAGCAACAGAGAAAAACAATAGTGAAATTTAATAATGAAAAGTGTGCAAATAAACAATTGCTTATATATTAAAAGAAGTGTTTTCATTTCATATAGCATGAAAAAATGTAAAAACTCAACACGAACGGATGATTCTAAAGGAGTTTATTTTTCAAAAAGCAAAGTAAGTAAAGCTAATTTACTTGAACATTTTTATTTGATTTAACTTAGTTCAAGCTTATTTGATTTAGTTACCTAAGCTTTGAAATATTTATGCGCTGGTTTTCTCTTCAAAACTTTTTCCTAAAATATTTGATAACGAATTCATGTTTTTCAATGTTTACCCTTGTTTAAATCATATTTTCTAACAAGTTACATAAACATTGCTCAGTCAAAATCTTTTCGTAAAGTTTGATTATCTACAGAATAAGTCTGTAACCATTGTAAAACGAAGACGAAAAGAAGAATTGAATTTCACTTAGTTGCATTTTGAAAAGTAAAAAAAAACTTGAAATTTTTCTTTTATTATACGATAACTCGAAGCGAAGTCGCCATTTTAACTGATGACCTAAATCTCAAACGATGAACTCAGATGGGTTCAAAAATAAAAGAGTGATGAGATAGAAAAAGAGACGATGTTCGCCCACTCAAAACGAACTGAGCATTTGACATTTGTTTCGTAAGTTTGCTTTATGCGCGATGAAAAAAAACTGGCAAATAGGCGTGAAATGATCGATATTTTCACTCAAGTTTTTGCAGTGTGAAAACGGAAAATGAAAAATGGGATCTAATAAGTATCCAAACCTGAATATTGAAATTTGTTATACGAACTCAAACAATGTAAAACTTTAACTGAATTTTTGACTTTTAAAATTTATAGCTTGTTGTTATTCAAGACTCCTTAGCAACACATTTTAACAAACGTGTTTTTATTACATTATAATTAGTTATTCATTAAATTTTAATTATCTCTCGATGGAGTTGAAATTTACATTTGCATTGACATGCGTAAACAAGCCTCGTTAGATCAGAAAGTGCCTCTGACTGAGCTTTTCTATTATTAAATCATGTAATTCTTGGAGCATAAGTTCATTCTTCAAAGCGAAAATGATTTTTGTTTTTAGATTTTGCATTCAACCTACGCTGTTGAAAAAAGTTATTCCGTTGAAAAACGAATTTTATTTTTCAGACAAGCTTGTTCGCTTGTTTTAAACAATACATTAAATTGATCTGCCCTTGTAAAATGTTTACACACCCAAATTAGCTTTAAATAATACAAAGTGTCCAGTCTTGGACGAGTAGAAAAATTCAATTAAATAATTCCTACAATCCTAAGTGTTGTAATAATTTTCCTCTTTATCGATTTTATTGATATAGAAAACATGTTCGTTATTTTTTTAATTTCCATGATTTATTAACTTGAAATTTTCAATCAATTCTAAATGTTATTAAATCAATTATATTTATTCGATGTGAGCTTTCTGCATTCTGCACGTTCTGTGATAGTATATAAGAAGACTCACAACAATATTTTGCGACTTTCGATTTTACTTTGAAGCTGCGAACTTCATGTCAATTTACATTTGTTCATTTTGTTCCTTTTCGAATAAACTTGATTTTGTTAATTTGAGCATTACTGTCTCACATCGATCAGCAAAACATATAGTCAATTTCAATTCATTTAACATTTTTGTCAAAACTATTAATAGAAGGCGGCGCTTCGCTTCGAATTTGTGAAAAATATTAACACTTTTGCTCTTCGCATTTTTCTATTAATAGTTTTGACAAAAGTATTAAATGAATTTAAATTAACTGTAAATTCAATTTTTGTACAAATTAGAGGGCAAAGTGATCGGCAAATGTAAAATAACATACAACAACTGTGGATCTGTGCGTGTTATAGATGATAAAGGTAAAATAATACTGAAGCTAAATGAATGAATTTATTTTTTAAAAAAGATCAACAGATAATCAATTATACTCTTATACTAACAAGCAGATAGTCTTGTCTATGTTTATCTTACTTAGCCTATGTAATCACTTGATAGCTCAAAAATAATTCTTGTTGTTTGATCATCATTTGATCCATGCATTTAAATATGCACAACTAAAAGCAACTTCAGTGAAATCGTGAATAAAAAAAGATGAAAAATATGCATACACACTCATAAATATTCAAAATTAAAAAAATCTCAATATAAAAGCGAATTTTTTAAATTTATTATTTAACAATGATTCCAT
>NCKU01004305.1:0-12599 GCA_003675995.1 Dinothrombium tinctorium | reverse complement strand
TGACAACACAATGTTTCAAAATTAGAAATTTTAATTTTTAATATTTTTCCTTTGGCAATATCTGTTAGAACGTATAATTGAGAAAATAAAATGCTCAACGCAATTTCAGTTTATCTTCTTTGCAAATCTGATGTTGTTTAAAAATTATGCTCAAAAATAAATTTTTCAAAAAATTTTTTTTAGAAGTTGAATAATTTTTTCATACAAAAAAATCTTAAGCCAGTCAAGAATCACTCATATGTTTATGACAAGCATAAATCTCCTTTTAAATTATGAATATCAATTGAAATAAATGATAATTCGTGGTTATATTAAAGAAATTGATATTTCAGCCGATTTACATGAAATTGGTGAATATTTTTACAGTAACACTAGCAATGGTAATTTGTTTATTCACAAAATGAGCTTTTTTTGAGCTGCAAAATGAATAAACCAACATACTAAATTCATTCAAAATAAAAAGTTTCGATAATCGTTCAAACGTTAGCATTAAGTCTATAGCGAATAATTTGTTTTTTCGATTACGAGGCTAAATCTAAACAGAATTTCACGCTGTTTACTTTAAGTGTATTACTCATAATGTACTAGAGATTATTATTTATCTATCAAAACTTCATATTGATTTAATAATAGGCAAGAAGCAATTGCTTTAAAAGGAAAAAATATTTTTAAAACATTATCAAAAACTTTGCGCTAAATCAGTTGTTTGAATACTCAGAATAGCCGTGCTATTGTTCTAGCCTTATGAATGCTATCGATTTAAAATTTATTTTAATCTTAATCGCAATGATCACTTCGAATTCCTATTATTGTTCACATGGTGTAGCTCTTAAGAAATTGTTCGAGGTTATACTTTTTAAAGATTATTGAGAAAAAAATTCAAAAGCTTTTCTTTAAAAATTTATCATATTTCAATGGCTCATGAATTTTATATAATTCTCTTCT
The DNA here is from genome assembly GCA_003675995.1 of Dinothrombium tinctorium. Lineage (NCBI taxonomy): Eukaryota > Metazoa > Arthropoda > Arachnida > Trombidiformes > Trombidiidae > Dinothrombium > Dinothrombium tinctorium. The sequence goes on along the minus strand of NCKU01004305.1, from coordinate 11,654 downwards.
ATTTCAAAAAACTAATTTTATTTATCAATAATATTTTATTCAACGTAATTCCATTAAATTGATTTCTGCGAAATTTCAACTTTTTATCAGCTCATTCAATTTATTCTTCATTATTATTGTTAATTCGATGTGGTTTTATGATATATGATTTTACATTTTATGTTCTCGGTATTTTGACGCAAATAAAGTTAATGATTATGTCAAATAAAAGGTTTCATCAACAATAACATATCTTCTTCAATTTTATAAAATTTAAAATAATCATTATTTTGATATTCGAACGTTTATCATCATGCTATTACATGACAAAAACTTTATTCGCTTTCACAATGATAATAAAGTTTTATGAATTTAGTTTTCTAGTTTTATATGTCTAATTAAATCAACAACTATATAAATAATAAGCAAAAATATCTAATTTAAAAGCTATAAATTCGGTTGAATCAATAAATATAAGTTGAACTTAAACACAGAATTCTAAGGAAGTTTCTAGATAGGCATTCGGTACGCCGCAATGTTTGAGAGCAAATCTTTTTTATCATGGATTTATCATGCTTTTAAGGCGTATAATATGAATAACAATAGAGGAGAAAATATATGGAGCATATAATGAGTTTTTAGTAGTCAAGATTTCGCCCCTCAATCAAAAAAACATTTTTTCCCCATAGACTTTATGTTAAAGATCGCACGCGAATAACTTGCTTCACACGCAAAGTTCGCTCTTATGATGGAGGTAATTCTTAATGCAAACATAAACTTCGATATCTATACTAACTTTCATCGAAATCGAGATCAAGCTAAAAAAGTACTTTGCTTGTTAACCTTTATACTCGACAAATTCGAACTTAAGCAATCTTTATTCGAAATCGCCAGTGTCTAAACTTCATTCAATGATGATTTTCGAAGCAACATATTGCTAAGATATTATTCTACGTTTGTATATCGTTCGGAACTTGAGGAAAAGTTTGCTTCTTAGCGATGAATAGCTGAACGCATGTTTAAGTGTTGCTTAGAAGGTGAAATGTAAAAAGTAAATAAACCAAATGACATAATTTAGATAACACAAATCAAATCAACCTCTTTTTAATCTTTAAAGCATATTCGAATGAATATTTGCAAATAGTCGAGGATTGCCTTAGGTGGGTGTGTAAGAAACGACGACCCTGTTTCCTAACGATAAGCCAGCGGAAGAATGAGTTTTGTGTTTTTAGAATTTTCTCAATCTAAAAGAAATTTTACATTAAATTGTTTCTATTTATGAAAACTCAAATTTAAGCGTGAGCTTCCTTTTTTGATTAAATTTACATTAAAAAATTGATTAAAGAAAGAACAAGTGCGCATAACTTAAGAGTCGATTCAAGCCTAAACAAATTAAGGCCACGCAGGACGCGATCTTCTCTTTTATGAAATTCAGTCAAATTTCATAAAATTTTTTTGTTTTATTGTTTGTTTGACTTTTTTTATTTTCAAAACCATTTTCTAAAAATAAAGAGATTTCAATTGAACTGCGTTTCTATCAACAAGCTTTACATTAACTCTTATGAATGTAATCAACTGCTTTCCTGAAAGAATTGTGCAAAAACGAAATTATTTTCTTCACGAGTATCAATAATTAATTTTGAAGCTGAATAAATATACAGTAAGAAATTAAATAAAACGCTTCTCGGCTGTTTAGAAATGTTGTAAGATCACAATGACTAAATATTTAGAACAAAACTTGGTAGCGGCATTTGTTCGCCATCCAATTGCGTAGTTATTTAAATAATTGAGCTTCGATGCTTGACAATTAAGCTTTGCAGGTGAAAATTTGAACACCCATGCAGAGTTTAGGTTTGAAAAATATTCAAAAATTTTTTAAGTGTGAAAAATTGGTCCGAAATGGTTGCTTTTAAGCTTATTTTTAGATTCAAATTTATAGTTTTTTGGTTGAAACGAATGCGCCATTATCTCAGAAGTGGATAAATGTTGAGAAACATTGACTTGAGTTTAACATTTAAATAGGAGAATGACGGTCTGCATTCGGGTAACTCCTTCCAACACGATTTCATAATGTTGTATACTTCTTGCGGACAAATTTTCGGTCTCTCGAGCCGCTGTCCTTTGATTATCAATTCAACTACTTGAGCATTACTTGACTTGCCGTAAGGCATTTTACCGCACGTAAAAATCTCCCACATCAATACACCGTAAGCCCAGACGTCCGATTTCGAACTGAATCGGGTGAATTGGAGTACTTCGGGTGGAGCCCATTTGATCGGAAACTTTGTACCGCTCGACGATGTGTACTGATCGTCTGTGACGCACCTTTAAGAGAGAAAAAATATTAAAAACGAATTAGTCCGAATTATTTTTCTTCTTTGCGTCTGTGTTCCGGATTCAGTCGATTACTCGCCATTTAATGGCTAAGATCGTTGCAGCTTCTTCAAGCGAGCAATCAAGCGTTTAGCAGCGAGGCAGTGATTACAGCGCGCCTTTACGCGAAATTTACTCGAAATTTTGAGAACAATTAAAGTTAATTAAACGCTTTTTCATCAATTACTTACAATTACGAAAGCGGCAAAAAAAAGTGACAACGAACGCAGCGAACTGTTTTCTTGTTTAGAGCGTGAGATGAAAACGAAAAAACACTTTTGTCCTCAGTTAGCACAATAAAACGGCGCAAACATCTTTTTTGTCGATTCGCGGCCAAAAAAAGAAGAAGATTCAGGCTGTGTACGCTATGGAAAGCGAAGGTGTACAAATAACCTCAAATGCGCGTGATAAATCGCGAATTAAATCGCCCGTTAATTAATTGAGAACAGGTTTAAAAGTTTTTAATGAGCCGCAATCAGAAAACGAAAACGATGAAACTTAATCGCACGATTTTGTTGTGCTCGCAGACTTTTTCTCGCACAAATCAAAAAAAGTTGCACAAATCGCGATACGCGATCGTGATTTGAAAACAAAGTTTGACTTCGATTTTGAAAATGTTTGAAAAGAAGAGCGAGAGAGAGAGAGAGAGAGAGAAACGAAACGATCGATCCAAATCTCGTTTGAAAGCGATTTTAATTTTTCACGCGATGACATTGGATATGAAAAAAGCAAATTTCCTCTCCGCTTTCTCAGTTTGACGTTCACTCTCCTATTTTCATTTTAAAATGTTTTTCAAATTGAGCGAAAATTGTGAAAATTATTTTGAGGTTAGCCTTCGAAGCAGCGAAAGTTAAGATTTTTCTGCGCGAATCGTGTTCACATTTGATTACGAAATAATAACTTAAAAATCATTTGATTGTAAGAAAAGTTTTGATGTTTGCTATTTAAAATAAAAGAAATCAACTTTTTCAAAATAATATCCTCGTTATAAGAAAGCAGCACTCGAAAAGCGAAATTCAAACATTTCTCATTTTATGATTGCTGTGCTAAGTGAAAATTTTACTCTTCGTAGTTAACGCAAACTACTTTCTCACTTTCGATGCAAATTTTTGAACGCAACGATAAGACAAAGCGTTTGTTTCGAGCAATGCTCAATTCATGTTTCAATTTGCATCGCTTAGCTTTCTCAAACGCAATTAGTGAAAATAAATTTGCGTTTAACATGTGTTTAAATCGAGCAAATTCTGCATTAAAATAAATTGCATTTCAAGTGCTCGAAACGAGCGAACAAGAAAGAAAAGTGCGCTTAATTGACGTGTTAAATTCAAAGAAATTAAAATCACTTTTTTTTCTCTTTTTAATGGTTGTTGACATTGGGTGATGAAGTAGAGTAAATTAGTGGTCACCACCCAAATTTCTTCTTTTATTCATCGAGTTGAGTAAAAATGATGAGCGAAAAAAAAACGGCGAAAACTAACCTCGTCAAGCCAAAGTCAGCAACCTTCACAATGAACGATTCACCGACCAGACAATTGCGTGCGGCTAGATCTCTGTGGATGTAGTTGTGCGCTTCGAGATACGCCATTCCCGAGCAAACCTGAAGGCACATATCGAGCAGCAGCGGCGGCTTCTGTTTCAATGTGTTTTCGTTCTTTCTTAAATACGACAAAAGTGAACCTAAAACGGGCAAACGAGTGATTCGTTTTTATCTCGCATTTTGAAGCTTGAAAGCAATAAGAAAGCGAAAAGAAGTAAACTTGAATTTGAATTCAATACTTTGCCAAACACAATCGAAGCAAGAGCTGTTTCCGCGAAATGCATCACGAATTTCTCTTGTTTCGATCGTTCTCGATTCACTGAAAAGCGAATAACTTTTTTTCAATCGAATGAAACAATGGCGATCGGCCGAACGCACGCTGCAAAAGAAACTCACCATGTTTCATGAATTCGGTAACAATGCAAATAGGACGGTGTTCGATGCACACACCGTACAATTGCACGAGATTCGGATGCTGCAACTTTGTCATAACCTTGGCTTCCTCAATGAAGTCTTGTTCTGACATTGTGCCTTCCTTCATCAACTTGACCGCCACATCGAATATGTCTTTCCATTTTCCCTTTCTGACGACCCCGAATTGACCAGAACCCAGCTCTTCGAGCAAAGACAAGTCGGCCGCTCTTATTTCCCAAGATTTGTCTGCGTTCAAAGAGTTCATCTGTAGCCGTGTCTTCGCGCTAAATGTTTTGATTTGGTTCGGATTGAAGTTTGGCACACACTTGAGCTTTGTCGCTAAAGATCCGCGTTCGTGTCTGTGGAAATGAATTAACGCTTCGATTGCCGGAAAGAAGTTGTTTTCTTTTATGAAGAATTTGCCATCAGAGGAAACGCGTATCAAATAATGTTTTACGCCCGTTTGTTTACTATTTTTCACCATTAAGCTTATTGTGAACAAATCTTGACTGGATGATAGTCGAACCACGAAACAACCATCTTTATTCTCCGCTTTGAGCAGTTTTTCTGATGATTCGCGATCGAGTTGTGGTTGAAACCAATGATACTGCGATAAAGTTGCTCTCCACTTTTCTCTCACATAATTCGATGGAATCAATCCCGTTTCACCGTATTTATTCTGCACTCGCCACCAATCGCGAGATCCTTCTACTTCTTTGTCTAAAACTAGGTACTCTTCGCCCTTTTCCAAGCTCAAGTCAGTGTTAACGTCCAGCGGATGAAAATCGTGCAAAGCGATCACAGTTCTTAATGGCGGAAACGGGTGCATCGAATTACTCTTTTGCTTCGCTGTATACGCGCGATTTTTATTATCGTTCGATGCGGTTATCAACGAAGAACTCGAAGAAGACAATGTGTTGCATTTGTCGCTGCTGAGCACTTTAGTTGTCTGCGATGTCGAACGCTGTGAATTTAAGAAAATGAATTTGATTTTCGCAATTTAATAGCTTTAAAAAAGAATTTGATTTTCGTGAGCGAGACAAGAAAGCGAGAAGAAGTTTGTTCCGCGTTTAATCACAATTCAAATTTTAATTCATAGAAACCAGAAGTAAGCGAAAACTACCGGTGTTCGCAACGTCGATTAAGATTTTCTTTTTCAAAGCGAAAATGTAAATTGTATTTACCTTTAATCTGAAATTAGCCATTAAAGGATACATCGTGAAGCGATGGCCGAAACTTTGACCACTTTTCGTGCGGAGAAAAGTTCTTTTCGACGTTTGGTTCGCTCAAATAATAATCAAGGCGTAAATAATCTTTTGAGCTCACTTTAATAATAGCGAAAAACGAAAATTTTAATGGATTTTAAGTTCTGTTTGTTCGCGACGGAAAGATGCGAGAAAAGCGAAACACGTTCTCTAAAAAAGTTGGGAGTTTTTCTTCGCGCTTTGTTGTTGTTGTGATCGCCGACTCTTGAAGACGAAACGCTGTCAATAAGAAGTGAACACCCGAAAAGCACCAAAAGAAGAAAGTTAATTTAAAATAAAAATATAGGAAAACAAAAAGATGGCAAAACTTTTTACACGAAACGAGAAAAATGGGTCATCCGTTGGCTGAGATTGAGAGAGAGAAAGAGTTGTCTTTGGCTAATAAATTTTCATTTGTTCACTTCTCGCTTTTCTTCACTGAAAGTGATTTTCTTCTCGCTTTTCACTTTCGATGCGCGCAAGAACTGCTGGAGAAGCGAAACAACGGCCGAGCGGTGAGCGACGCGGACGATGAAGCAATTGGATCCATCGTTTGCGGCGAACGATTTCGCTTTCGAGCGGCAGTTGTATCGCGCTTTGAGTAGAAAGTATTAACAAAGAATCAGCTTTTAGCGAGATTCATCAGAAAGCGGAGAGCAGCACTCGACGACAACAGCAAATGCTTTATTGCATTCGAAGACTAGTTTACCTTCTTTTTAGAATACATTAACTGCCGTTTCGGGCTTTAACCTTATTTCGTTTTTCACTCGCTTTCAGCTCTGCATTTCGCCTTTTCCTCTTTTTTCACCCAAACTTTTGTTTTTAATAATATAAGGAAGTCAACGCATGCATTTCGCTCACAATAATCCCCGCGAATGGCAAATCACTCTTTTCAAGAGTCGAAAAGCGACACTAAACACAATGCAACCGTTTCACTTATTCTCTCTTTCAGTTGCCATCTTTTACTTTAATTTATATAATTGCCGATTAATAGTGATGCAATTAATGACGACGATCGTATCATTTTTAATTGTTGCCGATGAATGGCTTTACTTGTCTGAATTTGAAGCGCTAATTTCATATAAAAAAGTATATTCGAAGTTAGCGAAAACTTTTCTCATTATGAGCAACTGTTCGACCTTTGTCCGATGCCATTCACACCAATTCTCACAACCACTTCTTTCGCTTCTTTAATCTTTCAGCTGTTTAATGATAGATAATTATTAAACATTCGTTTTTAGAAAACGTGGTTTAGCTTCGAGATTAGCGTTCGCTTTCGTTTCTTTTCCTCTTTCATCTCTGCTCTCAAGCGCTCGATGACCAAAGTCTGGGAATGAAAAGCAGCTTCACTTCTCACAACGAGCTGCCAGAAACACTGTTTTCTTCTCGTGTTCAATTTGCTAGCCATCAAAAGTCACGTCTCCTTTGCCCTCTTCCTCTGCCCTTCGTTACCGACTGTCGAAGAATGCGGTTTTTCTTGTTGTCTACTTTCATTTTAAAAGTTTTTTCCCACTTTTCTTCTTCGCTTTTCGTAATTTCGTAGTTTTTCTTTTCGCAAGCTTTTCAAACATCAATTGTGCACTTAAATGTGGGTTAAAATCCAAACTTTTCGCATCTGAACATTATCAATGAACTTAATTTCTTTGTGGTCTGAAAAAAAGTTGTAATAAAAATAATAACAGCAATTGTATAAAGAAATAGGTGATATACAACAAATTGCGTGCACAAAAGCTTTTAATTATGCAACTAGACATTTTAAACAAGCTTAATTATTATAAATAGACGTGTTGAAGTTTCAAAATGTTTCAAAATATTAAAATAATGCAATTATTTGTAAAAAAAAGACGAATCTCAAGTGATATGTGAAATGTGGAATGAATACAAAAAACAAATCACAGTAAAATTGTGAGAATGGCTGCAAGAGAAAAGCACTTAAATATCACATTTCGATAATAAAACTCAAATTACAAAAAAAAGTTCAAAATTTTCGCCTCTTTAAGTGCAAATTATACGAGTCATTACAATTTGATTACAAATTTTAAAAGCTTGAGTCTATTTACATTTAAGCACAATTCCATCGAATGACTACTTGAAGACTATCTATTAAAGAGCGACATCTCTAATTGATTGAGTCGAAGATTTATGGTCGGAATAATCTCTGTACCGCGATGGGTTCGCTGAATAAGTGTAACTGTATTCATTTGCATCTCTTAAATTTAGTAAACTGCCCGGTCTTTGGAGATAATCGAATGGCTGATGATATAAAGGACGAAGGATGACTTCTTCTTTAAATGAATTTGAATGTTTGAGTTTTGGCAGCTTTTTACGATCTAAACTTTGTGTCGAGTATGGAGTCGTATGCGATGGCTCTTCAAAGTAGGTTTTCTTATATAACAGTTCGTGAAAATTTCTCGTGTCAAATTCACTCGTTGGCAAATTGGTTGCGTTTATAGCTGCTGTATACTTAAAGACTGGATTAATTGTTGTAGAATCAGTGTCAAAGTAAGGCATTGAGTTGGTCGTAGAAGAAGAGTCATTAAACGAGCTTATGTTCATTGCGTATGCTGAGACCTTTTAAAAAAGGTTAATTTAAAATTAGAAATAATGAAATCACGACAGTACCTGTTTCTGCACTTTCCATTGACTCAACAAATTCTGAACGCATACAACAAAGAAAACATTCATTATTCCTCGAACAACATAAAAGCAAAGTTCAATTTGACCGTTACGTTCCAAACCCTACAAAAAAGTTTAATAAAAAGGATTCAATGATGCATTAAATCAAAATACCCATTTGTGAAGACTCATGTATAATACGAGACCACATTCAGGAAAAAATAACAAAACAATAGCTATAATCCAAGTCATCAAACATATCAACGACTTTATTATAATGCCGAGCATCAATAAAAGGGAGACGATCACGGTTATGAAATAAACAGCGGCCAAAATGAATGCAAACACAGGAATCGATGCTGTTGACTCTTCGTTTGTCAAAAAGTTATATTCTTCGATGCTATAGCTTGGGTTTGTTATTATAAACCACATTTCGAGAGCGAAGGCAATTGAATAAATGAATACGCCGTATATTGATGCAATCATTGACAGCATGTGAGCCGCATTCGCATCACAAAGAGACATTTCCGTTTTACTCAATTAATGCAGCTCTTCACATCGAATATGGTTACAAAACACTGTCATAACAATACGAATTCATAGTTCGCTGATCACAAACGGTCAGTTTTGAGTGCTTTCTGATCACAAATGAAAGAAAGAAAACAAAGAGCAAATTTCAAAATAATCACTTTTTCGCAAAAATTCATAGAAATAAAGAAAAGCCGACACCACGAATGCGTGCTCAGTGCGGCACACACGCACACACACCGCGATTTACTTTGATTGCGGAGATTTAATTGCGAAGAATCCAATGAAAACGCTGTGATTTAACTCGAAATGATGTCCTTTTTTCGCACTTTTATCGCTTTCGCATTAAATGGGGTCATCTTTTCACCGAACGGTCAACTCGTAGACCACGCCCCCCCGTCAAATGGCTCCGTTCATTGTCCACGCTTTGGACACAAACTCAGCGTTTTTTTTCGCGAAAACAAAGCTATCGTTTTTCGCTTTCTTTTCGCTTTTATTTTCAATTTTTACGATTCTTTTCAAATTTCATTTCAAATATTCGAACTTCAATTTGAGTGTCGGTTGAATGGGGAGGGATTGACACTTAATGGCGATCCTTTGTTTCAAGTTTGGTTCACAACTTTTGTGAACTTTATTTTTAAAAAGCAACTTTTGCTACGTTTTTAAATTGCACTCGTTTTGAAAAAGTTAAACCTTTACTAAATTTCAAAGCTCGATTTACTTGACTTCGAAGCTATCGCTGCGTTAGTCTATAAATATCAACCAATAATTAATCGCGATCAGTGATCTTTCATTCAAGGTTTTTTAAAATGCGTTTTCAGTGATTGAAACGATATAAAACACGATTCGTGTAAACTCATCTTATTTCAAGGTTTCTTTCAGACAATTTCCTTTCTATAAATATTTTAATCATAACTAATTTTTGCAAGATCTTTTCCGCTTTTAAAAAACCGAACACTTAATGTGGCAAACAAAGTTTAAGCGCTGAATTTCCGTCAAAAGTGAAAGGAAAGTGCTATTTGAATGCGTTTTAATAAGATGAGAAAAGCGAAAGATAATCGGAAACTTTTCAAAAAGCGTGAGAAATTTTCGAAAGCATTGAAAACGACATCGAACGAATCATTCGCCGAATGATCGCGAGAATAAAGCGAATGCATAATTAGAAGTTGATCCTTGCTTACAAAGAACGGCGAATGTTTGGTTTCTAAGCGACACTCGACAGAAAAAGCGTTCGAAACGAATGACAGTTTAATGCGAAGCAATTGCAATTAATTTTCGAGAAATGAATGTTTTAAACGCTAATCAATTGATGGAAGGAACTGAAATCGCGCCTTTGCGAACCTTAAACGACTTCCTTCTGGATTCTCGCTTTCAAGTTCCCAATTTTAAGGATTTCAAGAAATGGGAGAATAGAGTGAATTCAAATTTGCTCTATTATCAAACGAATTACTTCATTTCGGCGATCATTATTTTCGCTTTAATTGGGTACTGTTTTCAGATTTATCTCATTCTCATCTTTCCCATTTTTTGTTTGTTTGCAAATGCAACGCAGTCGCTTTCTTAATTTGAACCGTCATTAATTCATTATCAAAATGAGGTGTTATTGACTCTCAAAGAAGCGCTTTTTAGCGATTGTTTTGAATGCTTTACGCTTTTGATTGCCTATTATCTGTTCACATGATTTGTGAATATTGGTAAATGCCAAAGTGTCTTTAATTATAAGATAATTCTCTTTGCTAAAAAAGGAATATCTCTTCCTTATTATTCGCTTGTCTTTAGTTTGCGAGATTTTTTCATTGATTTATTGCATAATCGCAGAAAAACTTAACGAAGTGTGCATAATTCATTTTATAATTAATGTAAATTGTAAATTATTGATAGGTTCGCGAATCCCGTCAAATTGCTTCTCGGCATGCTATCGATGAGCTTAGCAATCGCAATCTTCATTTACTCGACAAGCAACAGACCCGCTTTGACCGTTTTCAAGCAAAATCATCCGTATTTGTCACTCGCGATAGTCATTGGAATTGGTTATGTCTTTGTTCGGCTTTTCGATTGCGTTTTGATATTCTTAATTGGTTTTCTGTCTCCTCTGGTGTTTACGTTTATTCATGCTTCACTGAGGACTCGAAATCTTAAAAATAAAGCGACGAAACTAATTGAAGCCGTTAGACTGAAAAGGACTCCAATGGGAATGTTTCTCGAATTTCTTGGGAAAGAACTGAACGAAATGTGAATAAATGCAATTTTACTGAAAGCCAATAAATTTTTGTTGCTTTTCAAATGTTGCTTAAATGTTTAGCATTGCATCGTTCTCATGTATTTTTATCAAAAAGATTAAAGCAACCAATTTACAATTTAATTGATCTCGTCTGATTTTTATCATTTTTTTTTCATTGAAAAAATTAATCCTTGGACAATTATTTAACGCGAACGCGAAAAAACTGCATCAAACTAAACTTTTCTTATAAAATGCCGATCAAAACAATTGTTAAAAGTAGATAATCACTTTGTATTTGTACGAATTATAAAATTAATAATAATTAATGTGTTTATCGTATCAAATGAAAGTTTAAAACTTGAATCTGTATTCTTTCAAATGCAAATTGAAACTACTTTTATATTACGTGATTTGCATGTCACGAGTGAATTAATAAAACTTAACTACGTAATGCGTTTAGAAAAAAAAAACGCGTTTCATACTTTTTATGTTTTCAAAATCGTTTTCGCACTTGTTTTCTGTCATATTTCATGAAAAGTGTTGGCAAAGTGTGGCAAATGATCGCTTTTTGAATTGTTTTCTGATATTTGATATTTATTTTTGGTTTCAGTTTGCATTCGTTTTTTTGAACATTTGAAAATTTGAACACTTTTTCACGCTTCAAATTGTGGTAAAATAATCATTGAATATACTCCTTCTAGTTTCTATCCGCTTCATAATCTTAGATCCGATTGAACGAACG
>NCKU01004304.1:0-12600 GCA_003675995.1 Dinothrombium tinctorium | reverse complement strand
TTACGAAACATTAAAAAATTAACGCCTAAATGACACTTCGAAAAAAAAGCGGAAAAATAATCAGAGAGGAATTAAAAATGGTGAATAATCTCTAAATTATTTTACATCAAATTGTTTCAATTCTTATTTTTGATATTACTTAAATTGACTTAAAAAGATTGGATAAATTCACGTCATTTGCCAGGTGAGCAACTGAGATTAGAATTTTTCTACAATAAATGCGCACATTTTGTTGTCACAATTGCTTATACTTTTTAACTAGTTAATATTTTCGCCTTAGATATTTGTATTCGCTTTATGCCTCAGCTAACCTTAGCCAAAGTAAACAATAAGTTTAACTGAATAGAATAGCTGAGTAATCGCGATAAGGTCATACTTTTCTACGAAAAGAATTTTATCTTCGGTGATAACCTGATACAGTTGTGAACTTTTTACAATAAATACTCATTTTTAGTAACGATTTTAAAGCTATAATAAGTTTTTTCATTTGCTTATATATAATAATTACTTATAATAATTTCGTATAATGCTAAAAAATTGAATAAATTAAGTTCAATTCGTCCACCTTAAAATAAATTTTTACTGTAGACTTGAAAACTAAATAAAAAACTGGAACAATAACTACTACTCTTATAACGAGTTGACGAGAGAATAGAAGTCTTCAGATATACACTTACCATGAAAAAACGAGCCGCCCTCAATTTAGGCGGAAACATGAGAACAGCATTGTTGTTTCGGCTTCCATTGTTTGCGGTTAAACACCACATGCTTCAGCGAGTGAGATGACAACTTTATTTAGCCACTCTTTCGATCACAAAATTTTGACTATTTGCTTTGCAACAACCATTGGTTTAAACAGAAAAGTTAAATTTAGCTGAATTTATCTGTGGAATGAACACTTACACAAGCAAAAATTTTAAGTGAATGAAGATCAACAATAATCACCAAGTTTTTGTGAGATTTCAGTTTAAGAACAGCCTGTAATTACAGTACCCTTAAAAATATGCGTATGAAAAATCCAACTTTTTATCTTTAGTGAAATATACACAACTGTATATACAGTGTATAACAGATATATTAGCAAAGTGGTTACCTCATTCGCTGAAGCATTTGTTGTGTTTATGTAGGTGTAAACAATGAAAGCCGAAATACAAATGCTTTTCCCCTTGTCGACCGCTATTTAAAATGATTCGTTTTTTACTGGCAATGTACTAACGAGGCCGAAAAAAGTTCCTAAGCTAAAAGAATATTTATAAAAAGTTATAAAAATACTCAACTTATTTAGCTAATTTTACATTTCTAATCATTATTTTATTTTATTTTTGTATAAAAGAATTCGAAATTAAAGCGTAAAGTTCATATAATAATTTCAAAGAAAGTCAATCGAGAAGAAAGAGCGAATGTAATGAAAAGATACTTTTAGGTTTTGAATTTCATTTCTATCGTGTATAAGTCTGAAATTTTTTGAAAGATTACGTAAAAAATCAGATAACGGTTTTTTGTCTATGTTCTGAAAAGTAATCTGCATCGTGTGTGTGGTGCGATGTCGAAAACTCATTGTCTTGTGACAAAAGATCGAAGCTTTTGATAGCTTACACGATAGGAGACACGCCTCATTTTTCTAGACTCACATGAAATTTCAATGACGAAATTCATTCAGTGATTTATTCATTTTTTTAATTTTTGATTCCTCAATTCTAAACTAAAAATATCTTAATTTAAAACACTAGAAATTTTCTTTCGATGCTTAGCTGGTGTTTTGAAACACTTAAATTTTTACAACTTTCAAAACGAAATGAGCGAAAGTACTAGAAGACATTTGCATATATGGTGACAATATGACAGTGGAAAAGTCCATAGACATGAGCATTGCATTAGCAATTAAAATAACTAATGTTGACAACGATTGTCTTTCTGATGATGGTTATTACAAATGAAACCGAAACATGTATGAATTTAAAAACATTAAATACATTTCTTGTGTTCAAACCTTTACGTCAAAGTAAAGGTTTAATCGATGATTTTCATTATATGATATCTTTTACGGCGAAATATTAAAAAACTTTTCGAAGCATTTAATTCAAATTAGTGGAAAAACTTGTGCGCTAAATGCTCAGATTTAATTGTTTGTATTAATTTATTCTGAACACGTTACTGAGTAGAATAAAGCGAGCAACCAGTTTTCAATTTTGCTTAGCTTTTCAAAGTTATAAATTAATCTTCGTTAATGTATACTTCCATTGAATACTTGTAAAGCGCCGGAAAACTCTTTTTGTTAAATTGAATCGGTTCTTCAGACAGCGACCCACAAAAAATGAAATCACCATTAAAGAGAAAAAATAATTTAGATTTTGTTAAAACATATTTGGTTGGATTCATTTTCTTTTACCTTGGTCTAATCACTGCCATACAGGGCACAACATTACTCGATCTTCGTATAGCGGTACAAACGAGTTTGGAAAATGTGATGAAAACTGTTCCGCTACGCTCATTATCTTTTGCTTTAGGTTCCTTTATTTGTAAGTACAAAATCTTAAATCTTTTAAAATGCACAAAACATTCAAAATCATTCCTCATGTTCTAACTAATTATTCTAGAACTGATAAAATTTTCTCGCTTTAACATTCAATTACTAAAAGCGCTTACAATTTTTTTCAGAAAAATGTTCTTTAAAGGTATTCTTCTTAATTCATGCTTTTCATCATTTCATTGCAATCATAAAGCATTTTTATTTTGCGTCCATATATTTTTTAAACTTTAGTCTAGTTTCTAGTTCAAAATTTTTTGTCCTTTTTTGTACTTATTAGAATCTCAGCATAAGCTTTTCCCTTGAAAATTTTACTTCTTTTGTGAATGATCGAAATTTAAAAATAGTAATTTCCTTCAGAATTATTATCAAACATTGACTTGCCATAAAAGAATGACGCTTTCAAATGGCCAACCCGGGAATTTAGACTTGAAAGCTGTAAATTTGAAATAAGTGACTAAAATAAGAAATTGATTTAATTTTAAAAACTGAAAAATCATTTTAATTTTAGGTGGGTTTTTGACGAAACATATTAAAATCGAATTATTGATGGTCATTTGTCTTACGATAGCTGGAATATTAAGTGCTTTGACTCCATGGAATACCACAATTTATGGGTTGATAGCCTGTATCTCTGTTTCAGGAGTTACTGCTGGTATTATCGAAGTCGGTAGGTTCTTCAGTTTGTTGTCTATATGATATTATTTACAATATTAAATTAAGCCGGAAACTACATCCTATTGAGGATATGGAAAGAAAAAAGTGCACCATTACTACAAGTGCTTTATTTCTTCTTTGGACTTGGAGCATTTGTTGCACCTCTGATTACAGAGCCCTTTCTACTTCCCCTTCACGAGAATCATAATTCAACTTTGGATTTATCTAATGCAACTGTTGTTAAAAATTACACCCCAAATGATTTAAAAATTCAGTATCCATATGGAATGATCGGCGTCTATTGCGTCCTGCTTGCATTTGTTTTTTTTATTGTCGCCCACAAATATTCAGGAGAAAAGAAAAAGGAAATGGCAAAGGAATCAACTAAATGTGAAGAAACAAATGCATTTTCTCCGAAACTGAAGTATTTGGTCGTCGGCCTGTCGGCTTTGTTAATACATTTTTACTTTGGCGTTGAGTTTGTGGCAGGAACTGTATTGATGCCTTTCGCAGTCCAGAGCAGCTTGCATTTACAAAAATCAACGGCTGCATTTATGACATCAATTTACTGGGGAATATACACATTTTTTCGACTAATCGCTGTCGTTTTAACCAAAAAAGTTAGCGCACATTTTGTAATCACACTCGAGTTGGTGTTTCTTATATGTGGTTGTATTGGTCTTATTGCTGGGCTCAAGAGCATTTCTATTTTTTGGACAGGACTTGTTTTTGTGGCGATCGGAGTATCTACTCTTTTCTCGACTCTCTTAGGCTATTTGCAACTTTACTTTCAAATAACTAGCAAAATGCTCTCACTTCTGTTTGTTGTTGGTTGCTTAGGCGAATTTCTTTATCCATTTATCGCAGCAATGTTTATCGATGTCTATCCTAACATTTTCCTAGTTATCATTTCCCTTGCTTCTGCAATGATGAGTGTTTTGTATATTGCAATAAGCTTTCTTTTGCGAAAACCGAAAAACCAAAATAATACAATCATCACAAGGTTTTAAATTTGATTAAAATTTCAATTATGTTATGTAACTTTTTTAAACTTGATTACATATCATTTCTAGCGCAATTAACCTGCCTCTATTAACATTTTTATAATATTTTCAGTTATTTTTATAAAATGTTAAAGTAAAAACCATGTTTAAGCGTACAGTTGATCTATTCCGAGATAATTTGTAACTATTATTGCATTATGTTGCGACTTTTTCAAAAATTCATTAAAAAATAAATGAATGTGCAAAATAGAGATTGATGAGTTAAATTAAAGTCAAATAAAAAATTATAATTTCAAGTGGCTGTACTATCGGGGCAGAAACAAAAAATTAAAAGCGAAAAGCATACTTTACTGCACATCATTAAACATCACAAATGACATGCTTAATTTTGGGTTATTTTACGAAAATGCGGTTTCAAACGGTTTTTTAATTGAATAATTTTTAATTTGTTATTGCGAAAGAGCTCAATTGCCACAAAATTAAAATTATTAAATTAGACGCATGAATGAATCAATAGTTTTCGCGTAGTGTCGGTTTTTCATTCTTGACTATGAGAAAATAGTCAAAAAGTTGGCAAACAAAACCAACAATCAATCACAAGCAATGATATTGCTTGAAAAATGAGCATATTTATATATAAAAATTTATCGTATTTTGAGTAAAAATTTTCAAAGTAAGTTTAAATGATGTGACGTTTTGTGATAAACAATAAAATATGCTTTTTTGCTATAAACACTTTTTTCTGTCCCATGTAGTACATAAAAATAAATCACAAGGAAGATAAATAGAGAAAAATAAATAAAAAGATATAATTTCGTTGTTAATTATTTTCAGACAATTTGACGATTTTTGAATCTCTATCATCTCAAAATTTAATTTACTTGCAGTACATATAAGAAAACATTTCATGAAAAAACATTTAAATTAAAAAATGGACAACAAGATTGGCGCATTCAAATTTTCTCATATTTTGATTACAAAAAGTTGTTTTAGAAAGAAAAATCTTTTAGCTATAGTTCCCGTTTTTAATGTAATTGTATCGGTTACAATTAAGCTTAAATGAATCCCATCATCTTTATGAACAATCTTTAAATGTCTTCATTTAAAATTTAAACTCGGATTCTTGAAATTGGTTAAGAAATCAATTTCTGAAGTGTTTTTTTAGCAAGATTGGGCATTTCTAACCATTTAAAATTAGCGCGTTAACTTTAAATCTAAATGTTTTGTGGTGATGCCTTCGTCAAGAATTTAAGATAAAATTGCTTCTCCAGACTTCTTTTAGCTTTCTGGGTTTATTCTTTTGGTATTGAAAAAAAGTTTTATTGTGGTAAAAAATATTATGGTTTGAAAAAGACAAATTCTGGTCTTATTTGTAGATTTCTAGTACAGAGCTAAAAAAATATCTGCAAATTATGCTATCGCCGGTAATTCAATACAAGGCTGTCAATGATTTAAAAAAGTTGGTGAAAACTCAAATGGTGAAAATTTGAATTTTTAGAAAAAATAAGTAGCTGTAGTAAGTACTTTTTTATTGATTTAGAATCAAATCTTAAAATTATGCATTCTCTTGAAATAGGTAGATCTTTAATTCATTTGTCGCCATTCTATTATCAATTTTGTAGCCGAAAAAAAACTTGGCTCAAACAATTCGAATTCATACGATTTCTCTCACCTTGATTAAAAAAACAGTTTCGGTGAAACCTTCAAAGACCATTGGAAAATATATGACTCAATATTATGACGAAAACACTTGTTTTCAATTGAAACCATATTATTCAATTCAAAGAATTGAAAGTAAATACTTTTTTTTTGCAATTATGTCATATTCACAAAAAATTCTCAATTTGCACATAATACTTCGAGCCAAATTTTTTGAACAGAGTAGTACACATTATTGTTCTTCGTAAAATGTTATTAAACAAGGTTATTCAAACCAATTTTTGAATCAAATTTGTTTTTGAGCGAGTTGATCAAGTAAATAATTAAATTCGTTTCACGTTCAAGTTAAACTTACAAACAGAACCTATTGAATCAAAGTTTTATATGCAACCGAATTGTTTATTTAATCTTTTATTTCGACAAAAGTTTGAAATTTAGTTGTATCAGTTATTATACCAATCTTTACATTTGATAATAGTCTTCGTAAATCTGAAAATTTTCAAGTTTCATTTCAATCTCAAATTGAAATATTTTAAAATTATGGAAAGCAAATTTATTTTTTACTTTTTTGGGTTTCTTTTTTGATGCCATAGTTGTATGACAACCAGCTACAAACAGAAGCGAGAGTATTTCGCTAGTTATTTGAAAGTAAAGTTGCAAAAAGACTTCAAGAGTCGAGAAAAGGATAGATACGCCAGAAAAACAAGTCCTGTCCAAAAAATAGAAATGCTCTTGAGCCAGCAATAAGACCAATTACAACCATATATAAGTAGCACCAACTTTAGTGTGATTACAAAATGTGCCAACTTTTTTGATTAAAACGATAGCAATGAGTCGATAAATGTCATAAATGCAGCCGTTGACTTTTATAAATGCACGTCGTTCTAGACTATGATACATTTATGAACTTTGAACTAGAGAGCGAAACAGTTAAGGTTAGACGTTTCTGTACTGTACGGTTGCAACCCGTTACGGTTATAAACCGTTACAATAAAAAGTTTCTGGTTTTTAAAATGTCTTAAAATATAAAAAACTTGAAATGCACCACTGTGGATGCTTTGCTGCCCAGCTACAAGCGTTGTGAACAAAACGTTCCACAAAACGATTACAGGCTTGAGAGTTAGGTTCAAGTTTCACCCTCTAACAATTAAGTCCTTTACAGTTATGAATTTTTTGGGATTGTTTCCATCCCTATTCTACACCTGTAAATCTCTTTCATTTTTCATCCTGTGGAGAAATATTCAAGCATTATGCTTGTTTTGGTCACAAAGTGGTAAACAATTGAAAAAATGGTAAATGGGTTGAACTGACTGTAAATACGGGTTCAAACGCATATAAGAATTTTGACTTTTTGTTATTGCTCTACACTTTTATTGTTTTGTGGTTAAAAAAAAGTGTTTTTTAAATTGGTTTAATTTATGTCTTAGAGAGTAAAAAAAGATTTCTTTTTTATCAATATAAAAACAAATTTAACTGGTTTACTTTATGAAATTAATTTGCATAATAAAGTTAACTTTCTTTTTGAACATCGAGTTAAAATCGTTACAGTTACAAATATTTTTTAATTTTTCTTTCAAGTAAAATTTTTGATTACAATGCTTTACTTTATGTTAACCTCTCAAGATGCATGCTGTCAAGTCTATCTACTTAGACAAAAGCATTTGGGAACACATGTTATTCGACGTAATGGGTTAAGGAGAAATAGGAAGTAACCGACAGAAATTAGATAAAAATCGTTCAATTTCAACGAAGCTATATTTCCATTTTTTAACCAATATAAAAGCGAATTGAGAAATATTTTTCTTGTAGATTCTGATAAGTTTGATTATATATATTTGATATAATCAGATTAAAAAGAAGTTTTCCTAGTCAATATAAAAATTAAATTTTTGTCAACGAAGATGAATTAAAGAGCAAAAGAAGAGAGCTATCAATGAATTTTGTCTGACTCAATCACCATATTAACAATATACCATACAATAGTGATTAATGAGCAATGATGCTCATTTTGAAAAAAAATTGAGCCTCTTTGATTGCTTTTCTTATTCAGCATCATTCTAAGCATCTTTCGCTGCTTAGTTAACTCACAATTACCCGCTATTACGAACTCAATTTCAAAGTGATCCAAATAAAAGTTTCATTTTAGCTTACGCTGTTTCCAAGTAATTTTTTGAAAGTGACTTTGAGAATAGCTCTCACATTTATGATTTATTGAATGCGTTTCATTTTTTCATCAGCATTTTACGAGAATTTTCGTATAATTAAAACGATAATTTTTTTCGCTGACATGTTCAAAAATGTTTTTCATATTCGCTTTTTTATGCTACGCTTTGCATATTTTTAACAATGAAAAATGAATGAAGTTTAAACCAGAATTGAACGTTGAAATCGGGTTAAAACTAATTGTGACCAATAATGAATGAAATTGAACTTTACCTAAGTCAGATGAAGAATTCTTTGCTTAAGCACGAGTTCAATTTTGAGTTCAAGTGTCGAATGAAAAAATCTAATTCATTAAGTTTTCAATCGTAGTGAAAGCGATTGTGATCAAAATGTTTTCTTTTTTAATTCTGCTCGCTATCATTGATACGAAAAGCTTTTTAAGCATGTTTCGAAACTTTAATTGGTTTTGTTGAAA
The DNA here is from genome assembly GCA_003675995.1 of Dinothrombium tinctorium. NCBI lineage: Eukaryota > Metazoa > Arthropoda > Arachnida > Trombidiformes > Trombidiidae > Dinothrombium > Dinothrombium tinctorium. The sequence goes on along the minus strand of NCKU01004304.1, from coordinate 4,115 downwards.
GAAATGAATATTTTTTACTTCATGACAATATCAATTTTCATTAAACACTCGTTTTTCTTTATTCTTTTTGATAGCTTTTTAAAAATATTCGTTTTTAAATACGGTCTTCACACATTTTTAGAAAAAATATAAGATTATAATTTATAAAATACGTTATTTTAATCTCTAATTTAATTTCAAAATTAATCGTAATTTTGATTATAGTCTGGCTCAATTCTGAACTTTTAAATTAAAAACAAACCACGGTTTAGAAGGCATCTGTTACTATGTATGCGATTAAATTATCACATGAAAATTGCCTTTTTTAATGAATTTTTGTTAACTTCTATCTAGTCTTAAGAGGCGAAAATTAACTGTTTTTCATATAACAATCACGTTTGCATTCGCGTTATTAAATGCGTAATTGATTTGAAGAGGTGTTCTAATTATTTGTACACACGAAATGCTTACACAAAATACTATCGAAATACTAAAACAATGTCTAAATCAAATGATTTTCACAATCATTGAAATCAGCCATTGTTTTAATGCGAAAACTTGATTTGGTTTAATTCACTGCGAAAATTTAAATAGCTTCACAAATCATATCAAGATTCATTTAAAGCGTGCAACAATGGAGAAACTTTTCGTAAACAAACTCAAATATTTCAAGACTTTTCTCATTCTTACGACGAACTTTTTAATTGTTAGAAGTTAAATTTTTCACCAAATTTTATTATTGATTTCATTTGCATTTTCAGGCATTATGCTTGAACGCATTTTACAGTGTACTGATTGACTTAACAGAAATACTTCAAACTTCGATCGAACTCGTTTCACTTGGCATCTCGATAAGATGTATCGGTGGATGTTTAGGAGGGATAATTGGTGAGTGCTTTCGTAGTTCATTATTTTTACAATTGTTATTTTCAGGCATTCTTTTATTCAAGCTTATTGACAGATCAAAAGTATGCGCAATTTTGCTAGGGCTTGGAGGTGCAGCTGCTATAATGATAGCTCAAGTAAAGTCAACTTGGCTCTATTATGTTGATCAATTTTTAATCGGAGTAGCAGCGTCTATTACGAAAGCTGCAAGCTTAGTAATGGCGTCACATTTATGGGGCGAACGAAGTAGTCCTGTCATACAACTCACAACATTCGCAGAAATAATATCCGCACTTCTTGCGCCATTATTTTTTCGCCCTTTTCTTTCAGTGAAAGTAAAACATGAGATTGAAAAAGCTTCAAATGGCACTTTTACTTTTAATGATGAATCAGTTTCTTTTCAAAAAGAATTCATTTACGAAACAACAATTGCTTCCAGAATATGGGTACCATTCACGACTATAGGCATATCAATGCTTATTACTGCTTGCGTAGCTCTTACATCTGAATTCGCTTCAAAAGAGACCACAGAAGTTGCGAATGTTGAGAAGAGTAAAGTGAAAGAAGCAAATAATTGTTACCCGAGTTTTACTCAAACCTGGCAAAAAGTTTACAAATATTTGGTGATCATTTGTTGCTTTATCATCTCATTTTTGTGCTTCAGCAATTTTGTTATATTCTCTCAATTTTTCACCCTTTTTGTTATGCTTTGCGAATTGCATTTGTCTAAAGTAAAAGGCGTATTAATGCTTTCTGCATTTGGCTTGTCGATGGCGATCGGTAGCATTTTTGTAATTTTTCTTTCAATCAAAATGAAACCAATTAAAATATTAACTTTTCTGGCAATTATAATGTTGGTTGGAAGTTCGCTTATCGCATTTTACGCAAACACTTCGGAAGTAATGATTTGGATCGGAGGTATTATCTTTACATTTGGTATCGGCTCAACATTTAGTACAAATTTCAATTGCTTAAACGCAAGAATTAAAATGACAAATACAATCAGTTCTTTGTTACTGGTTATATCAAACTTTTCTAATGGGTCTGGATTACCTGTGCTTCTTAGCATGTATATTAAAGAAAATCCCATCGTATTCGCTTATTATAACATCCTGAATAATTCACTGCTTCTCATATTAATCTGTTTCTTGTTTCTTTTGGATGATTGGAGAAGAAAGCGCAAGTCTGAAAGCAATTGACTTGCTTTCTCAGAAGATTTTTTTTACTTTATTTGCTTCGTTAAAATAAAATGGTTTGAAAATTTTCAAGTCTTCAGTGTTCAAAAATAAATCAAAAATCTTTTAGTGCTTAAAATGAAGGAAAAATCAAAATCATCTTCAATATTTTTTTTCTCAATAAAGCAATAAACTTTGTTTCTGGAGTGTTTAAAGTTTTAATTAATTTCCCATCGTCTTCATAGTGATCAGTAAAATTATAACAATTTAAATTTTTCATTTTTGAATTTCAACATTTTGAGTAAATTTTTGAATTAAAGTTCATTTTATAAAAAATCCACAATTTACTCCATTTTGAGTGTTTAAAATTTGTAAGTCAACTTTTTTTATAAGTCAAGCTATTTTTCGACTTTTGAAATGAGTTGCTTGTTTTCATTTTATTTGCACTCAGTTTAACGGTCTTAACTTTATTTATATCTTTGATAATTTTAAGATCAATTTCTATTTTAAACGCAGATTTTGAATGGCCAAGATAGATATTCATTATTTCACGAAAATATGTGAAAAGCATAAGTTAGTTCACACAAGTACAAAAGTATTCGACAATATCTGCTTCTCTTTATTTTAGGTTTATTAATTCATATTGTAGATCTTTATTTTTTTGAGATAATATGAACATTCGGTTAATAAACAAAAGATGAATTTGTAAAGCAAAAAAATTCTTTGGTATTATGCGTGTAAATTATTTGATCGATTTTATTAATTAATTCGTCAATGAGGCTCTGAAATTAATCTGATCTGATAAAAATTTATCAGCTTTTATTTCATTCAAATAACATTTATCAGATTTCGAGAGCTTATATGCAAACTCTGTTGGTATATTATTTGGTATTTTTACGAAGATTTTTTACTTTAATTAATGAAATTAACAAATAATATATTTTCCGAGAGAGAGAGTTTTATCTCCGAACAATTTAGGTCATTTATGAATCTAACAAGGAAACTCCTTTTCTTGCCCGATCCCGATTTTAATGAAACTTAAAATGTAGATAAAACTTTATGTGTGCATTAAGAATTACCCATTCATAGATGCAAATTATGAGTGAAGCAAGTTATTTGCGTGCAAACTTAAAATCTATGGTGAAAAAGTTTGTTCTTTTCACCACACGCTTTGTTTTTTAAAGCCGAAATTTCAACCGATTTTTATCAGGTTTATTTTATATGTAAAAGCTCATTATTTGCTAGATATTTTTATTTTTAATGTAATGTATATTCATTCAACTTTAAGGCAATTTTCAACTCTTTTATACAGAATCATCAGACATCTATCATAAGATAGCAATTAAATAATACTTTCTTTTAAAAATAAAATGGGAATGGGAAAATAGAATGGGAATTAGATCCGTAATCGAAAAATCAAACTTTTTCGCCACAGCCTTAATGTTAAAGTTTGCATGCGAATAACTTGCTTCTTGTACAAAGCACCTATGCTGGCGTTTTTTCTTAATGCACACATAAAGTTCTATCTAGATGCTAAGTTTTTTAAAATCGGGTCTGGAAAGAAAAGTCGTTGTAAAAACAATAACAAGAAAACGCATCAATACGCATGAGAAAATATCAATGCCTATCGACATAGCTTTCATTAAAGTAAAAATAAACATGATGAATTGGAACTAAAAAAGACTTTGCATTTCAATACTCTTATCTAGAAAAGAAAAATTAATCCAAGTAGAGGAAAGATTTCCTTACGGAATTGGACAAATTGTATCTCAATGAGTGCATTTCGACTCTTTGAGTCCATTTTTTAAGGTTTTAAGTATTGGAAACTTACCATTTTCAAGCTATAGACCAAAGTTCTAAAAATTAAAAAATGTGTTTGTTGGCCTTATCTCATTTAAAAATTATTTTAAATATTCAAGTATACCTATATAGAGGTAATTTGACCCGTTGAATTCAAATTTAAAGGTTTTAAGTGTAGAAAATGAACTGTTCTTGAGATAAAGTCCAAAAAATTAAAAATTGCTTATTTTTGTCGTAGACTCAATGTTAAAGCTTGCACACAAATTATTTAATTCA
>NCKU01004303.1:0-12602 GCA_003675995.1 Dinothrombium tinctorium | reverse complement strand
AGCATGTCCAATGTGACGTTAAATGCAGTGAAGTGTTCTTTTAGCTGTAGGAAACTTTTTTCTGTCGACGGTAGTACAGTAAGAATTATACACATCTCAAGAGCGACTTTTATGCGTGAAGCTAAAGTATTCGCGTGCAAATTTTAATATTATATTTTCATATGATCATATTTTAATTCGACTATTTTCTATTTTTAAAATTAAAACAATAATTAAAAATTCATATTGATTCAAAGTAAAAGAACGTGCATGATTATATTCAATTTTTTAAAATGAGAATTTAAATACTATCTTCTAAGATAAAACATTTATCTCTTAATCCTTATAAAAGACATAAATTTCATTGAATACTTTGTGAACGGAAAAAAATTCAAAATGTAAGATCAACAAGATATTACACTGTAAAACTTAATTCAAAAATAAATTTTTAACGATCATGTCGATAACATTGCTAAAAAATCATTAAAAAGATGGGCCTTATTACATAATTTTTATAGGTATTGTGATGCTATTGTCAGAACAGATTTTAGACTTTTTCAATTAATTTTTCGAGTTCATTATGAAATTTTCTTCAGTAACAGATTTAAAAAATATTTTGAAAGAAAAGCAAAGTATATTAAATTTCGTAGAATTAAAATCAAATTGTGAAAAATTGCGAGAAGTTTGATTGTTTTAAAAATTGTATAAAAAAAAGAATTAAGAAAAATTGTTGGTAAACTGGTAAGTCGTTAGGTAGATGCTGTGTCGAAAAGTTGTTTAAAAATGTTTATTAATTGAAAAAATTATCATAAAAAACACAGAATCGCAACAATCAAAGTTAGACTCTGAAATACTGTGAAAATATTTTAAATTGAACTTGTTCACTATAATTTTCGGCCAATCTGTAATAGTCTTATGTGTTAAATATGAAAAATATGTGATTTTTGTTCTCTTTGGCCTCCTTTTTGAGAATTTTTTTATATATTTGGCAATTATATAGCCGCATGTCATTTTAAGAAATGAGTAAAAAATATGTGTACATAAATTTTTAACTCTGTTTATTAAATTCGTATTAGCTTCTCTATTGAGGTTTACAAATGCAGTTTCTGTTCCGATTATCTTCTTTTTTAGCTCAGAATGAAGGGTGTTTGAGCTTTTTCCTCACTGGTTAGATCGTATTGATAACCAAGTTATAAACGAAAATCGAATATGAAGATACACTTACAAAGGAAAGATTCTTATTTGGATTATTCTCTCAATACTTTTGTGTTAATGATGGGTCTTGATGCTTCCTTCGTTTTAAGGAAGTAAACAGCTACTTTGAATGCTCGTGCAAACAAAAAAGGAGGGATGCAAGCAATGCGAACATTGTTTTACTTTCGATCTGCTTTTATTTTATTCAAAAGGAAATTGAGTAAATCACCCGATTTTTGACGCATTTTGTGTTTTTCGAAGAAATGTTTTGGAATTTTTTATCGATTTTTATTAATTTTAAAGTCTAGCAGCCCTAAATTTGTTAAAACAGTGTTTATTACAAACCTAGAATGTTTCTAATTAAAATTTTGATAATTTTATTCGCATTGCTTTTTAAATTTTCAAAAAATGATCAAAAGATAGAATTTTATAAATGTGAATTTTTTAATTGTAAACAATTCTGCGCTAAAGGTATGTATTGAAAAAGCTTTCTTTCATTTAATAATGTCGCGGTAAAATTACTTTTCGGACGAACTAAATAGATTCTGAATTCAAATGCAGACAGCTAATTTAAAGAAATTTCTTTTTTGTTTAAAAGGTAATAGAACTTTTAAAGATCAAGAACCTTCAATAAATGGATGTGGAACTGATGTGATCGCCGTATGTAGATTTTTCATATAATAGGCCACTTTTTCATCAACTCTCATGCATTTTTTTCAGAACTTTCATGCACAATGTATTGCTTCTTTCCATTTGCGAGCTTCTCATTCAATAATCTTCCTACTTTCCCTAAGTGTTGATGTGCGATTTTAAATCTTTTATTTCATTTTATAAATGCTTTTTTAAAGTTATTTCTTTGCTTTTTCGATAGTATATTGTTAACAAATTGGTGTCCGAAAATGAAACTGAATGCTGTAATAGGCATGATGTTTGTTACGAAAACTGTTTGAAAACTAAAGAAGATTGCGATAGAGAATTTGATAAATGCCTTCACTCGCATTCGGACAATAAGACAGCAATTGGAATAATCGATAAAATTATTGACGAGTGGCACAAAATACCGCAACATTTATTTCCGGTTATGGTAGAAAATTTTGGCTGTTCTGCATATCTCAAAGCGCAGAAAAAAGCTTGTAATTGTATTGATGAAAATTTTAAATTTCTAGTATAGAGACGAGATTCAAAAGAAGAAGGTGAATTTTTTTAAGTTCTTAATTCTTTTGAATTGTACCTAAATTCTAATTTCTAAAAGATTCATAAGCATCTTCATTCGAAAACTTTAAAAAATATTTTTAATTTTTGTGACATTTTTACATGAATAATAGATGTTTTTCGCGGCCTCATAGTTTGTTCGTTTTTATTTTTTGAATTATTTTATTTTTCAGAATTTATGTATTTGTGTGAAAGGAAAAATAATTTTGTTGTAGTTTTTAAAATTCAATTAAAAATTAAAAACAATAGGTGACGACACATGCAAGTAACAAATTTGTGTGCCAATACTAAAGGAATTGTTCGACGCATTCTGGAGAAGATGGATTTCAGTTATTTTTAAATAAAATAATTTTTGTCGAAAATAAGTGATAAATGTATCAAACAAATTTTCTCTCAGAACCCGTCTATTTGCGCGTGCTATAATTGTTTCACAAAATTAATAAATATATGGGAGGTATGGATATGAAAGCTACATTCTCGATAAATTTGACGCAGAGCGATTGTGGTTGGAAAAAAGCGACCAAATTTGGGGGTTTGAAGCTAGATAAATAATTCTTACACTTATAACAAGAAAAGTGATTGAACATTAAATATGGTAAATTATTTCAAAAGAAATAAAGCTCTGATTTCAGAATTCAGTAATCTACGGAGGAAATAAACATGTTTGTGTTTTATCTGATTAAGCTCTTCTCAGTAAAAAATCTATTAACATAAATTCAAAATATTTGAAGTGTAGGCGTAAAAATGTTTATCAAGTTGCGAATAAAGCAAACATTATTTGCCACAGAGCTCGATTTTACACAAAAAATATAATTGAATGAATTTATTCCGAAAGGGCCTTTCTAATAATGTATGCATTGTTGGATAGGCCCTTTCGGAATAAATTCATTTAATTAGTGATAAAACTAAATAAAAAAAATTGCATAATCAAATTTTTGTAAGAAAAATAGATTAATTTAAAAACTTAACATATTCGTACTTTTCAAGCTTGTGCTCCTACATCTTCATTCAAAATCTTTTTTCTCAAAGTATTTTCTGTTTATAAGAAATTAAATTAAGCAAATTAATAAGACCATAACTGCATATTTAGATGCTTGTAAAAGCTACACTCTCAAAATTTTCGCAGACAAAACACATTAGGACATAGGCAATGTAGAACGCAAATTTGAAGCGACAGAAAGTAGGTAATATCTTGTTTTGTAAACAGCGATCACGTTTTATTCTTGTTTGAAAGCAATATTAATAAAATCGCAAAAAACTTTACAGCAGGGAGCGAAACGCTAACGGTTTTTATACGATGACCTCAATCGTAACCTCTTCGATTTCCAAAAAGTAACGGCTACAAAATCAGAGAATTCCGGTTACGATTACAAAGCGGTGTAAAACGGTTTACAAGATTTCAACAAAAAATGATAATTTTTTATATTTTTGTGCGAAAAAGGCAAATTATTTTACTTACACCAAGCATGTGAAAGCGTTTCGGACGGCACCATGCGCATCATCAGGTCAATTTTAAAAGTAAACAAAGCGAATGAATTTTGGCGAAGAGTTTTGTGACGACTTGGGCCTAAGCGTCAGGCTCGGATGAATGCGCAACGCATTTTATGGTTACAATCGAAAATTTATTATTTACAAATCTACATGAATACAAAATATGAGAAAACAACGAGAATACTCGTGCAGGTTTCGGTGATAGACAGTGATTTAGGGCAAGCGGTTGTGCTGGGGACATTGAGAGCGAAGCGGCGAGTGAAGTTGCGATCACGCGAACGTTCGACAAAAGACCCTCTATTGCATTGAGTGCAGTGTTTTTATGCACAAATATTGCTATTACATTGGCGATAGCCGAGTTTGTCATAATTTTCTGCAGTTGAAAAGAACAAAGTACGACGATTTAGGCGTGTAACTCTTCGTACAGTGACTATTGTTGCTAAGAGTGGTGCTGTGGCAAACATGCCCGCCACAATTTATTTTTAAGTTCTGAGCAAAAGTTTTCTCCTTTTGACAACGTTGGTTTAACAGCTGTTTTTTGTGAATAAAACATTTCCTTTGCTACAAATGCTAGTTTATTTTATTGATTACATTGTGTAATTTAAATGCAAACAAAAAATTTGCAACTATTTCCTTACATAAAAAAGCAAAAATGGTTAAAATTTGCGAACGCAATGCAGCAACAAATCTACACTTGTTAGTGAGTTCAATTTCGCTGTAAAATTATGAAAACTTGTTAACTTAAGTTTACATAAGTTTTAATAATTTAACAGTGAAATTGAACTCATTAAAACTCATTAACAACTGCTTATTTAATAATTCTATTTATATTTTGCTTAACTCATTCACTTTTTTGAATTTACTCTTCAATTCTTTCAAAATTTATATTCTTTTTTCGAAAAGACAAAACTTTTGCGCAGTATTATACAATGAACATTAATTTTTGCCTTTTTGATTTAATTCATTATTAATTTAATTTTACATGATTATTTTCAATTTAATTTACCAAAAATTTAATGTCCACTGTAAAAGTAAACATTTCACTAAGTTGCTTATGTAAGTTGCACGTTCTTTCAATATTAGCCTAATGATTGACGGAATGCGTTCGAAAAGTTGTTATTTGACCAAGTGTAAGCAAAATAATTTACAATTTCGCCAAAAATATTAATCAATCTTTTTTCAATAAAGGCAAGTGTTCAAACTTATTAAAACAATTTTTTTTCCAAAATGAAGCCATGTTTTCTAAACTTAATTCCTCCCCAAACTTGTCATGTTTCTCTTGCGGCTTTTTCCCTATTCGTGATTTATTTCCCACATTTTATTTAATTTTCATGTTTCTGTTACTGCATTACATTTCGATCAATTTTTAGACAATTACAGTTGTGGTGATGGTTTTAGTTTCTTCAACGGCCACTTTTTTAGGCCGGAGATTTTTAACTTTTACGGTTGCTGTACGGTTACAGTTACAAATCTTTGTTCCCTAATTTACTGAGATAATTCATATCATTGCTTTGTTTTTCATTGATGCGATTGAGTAAACAAAATTTTTTAATTTGCTTTCAATAATCACGATTACAAAAAAAAAAAAATTCAGCGAAATCAATTTTGGAGAAAATTATTTTCTAAATAACCAGAAACAAGTTTAGACCATTAAATTTTTGTTTTTTTTCCTTAGGAAAAAATAAATTTAAAATTAATTTTACTTAAATTCTACCATGATTGATCTTATTGCATTTGAAGTTTTCTATTTCTTCTTTCCTAGAAATTTCGATTCCCAGAAACTATTTATCACTTGTAATTTTCCAAATATGATTTACTATTTATCGTGCTTTAAACCATAAAACTCAAATATGATTTGAAAACAAAATGTTACATACGTGAAGCTTTCGTTCGAACTGTTCACACAACAACAAACTTTCAGCATCAATTAAAAAATTGCCTTCACATTGGTAAAAAATTTATTTAATCTCATGTCATTGTACGGCATTCTTTTCTATATTTTTGATGCAAAAAATTTTAAATTTTTGCAACAGTTTTAACATTTACTTCGAAAATTTTTGTTTTATCAGCACAATTCTCGCATTAACTATTCTTACTCTGTGTAATCTTCTCTGAGCAACTCATACCCAAAATTTGTGTTCTTTCTCGAGATTTTTATACAGCGCTTTTTTATTAGAAAATTAAAGTAATCAAATCAAATTTAAAGTAAAAAGGAGAAAATCTTTGAAAGATTTCATTCGATTTGTGAATTTTTTTTTTAATGAAGATAAGAGATTCTTTGTGATTTTTAAACTTTAAAACTTTAAACTTTATTATAAAAAATTTAAGACTTTAAGTCCGTAATAAATTTGATTTTGTTCGACAATTAAAGAATTTAGTAATGTTGCGACATATACACAAGGAATTGCTTAGATCTCATTTCATTTCTGTGATACAAGGGTTTACGCGTGCGTCTTTTGGTCTTGAAGCTTTCTTCGAAATATTTTAACCACACTTTTTCACATCTTCTCTTCGCTTGCTCTTTTGAACCCTTTTTCTTCAATCCTCCGAGATCTTTATTCGAACAGCAAATGCGGTTTACGTTCATATTAATTTAAATTTACTTTAAAGTCGCAATAGAATGAAAAGAATAATTAGAACAAAAAATAAGTTGCTGCCATTTATAAGCGCAACAATGAGAAATTTCATTTTGCTATTTGCCAATTTTTTCGCAAAATTTATAAAATGCATAGATCAAACAGAAAAACAACTCGTTTATTCATTTAATTCAACAAAAATTCAATTTTCACGGAAGCTCTAAAAACACGAGTTTGGTGTTTTTTAATTTTTCAATAGCAAACATTTTTAAAATTAAAGTTTAAATTAATTACACCTTACACTGTACATTATACACTTTAATTAAAAATTTATTTTGAATTTTTCATTTTTCAGAATTTTCGCTTTAAGCTTACCATGAATGAAAATCTTTAAAATATGATTCGCTTTACTTGAGCTTCAATGTTCGAACAAACATTTCGATCGTTGGCGTATTGTTTAGAACGGAGCTTCGCGAACGGAACTTTCGCCTCGATTTGTTTCTAAACTTCTCTAAACTTTGTTCAATTTCATTTCGCTGTGAAATGATTTCGAATCTTCTCTTTTTTCCGCTATTTTCAACGTTTGTAAACAACGATTCGTCGAAAGAATCGCTCGTTTCAAATCCACGTTTCATTCTTTTGAAAGTTTGAAAAATAAATGCATTGAAACCTCTTGATTTTGAGCTTGACACGAGAAAAAATTGTCGAAGAGTAGAGTTTGTCGGATTTTGGCAAAGTAATGTGTACTTTAATATTTTTTGTCCAAAATTTTTGCTTGGATTTTCGAGATATCGGAAGTGAGTTGTCGGATTATAGAAGTTTGAATATACAAATTTTATTTCTTTTCACTTCTCGCATTTTTACGAATTGTAATTTTCATTCAAAATTTCGATTTATTGCATTGATAATTTTCATTTTTGTGCAGAATCAAAATGGCGTATTTAAAGTTTTAAAAGTATTAAAATTTCCCAACAATCTTAAATAAGGTCGAAAGCTTTACGATAAGATTTATTTAACTTTATTTAATCTTTTAAAATTTTAATTCACTTTCGTCGAAATAGAAAATTCTGTAAACATTGAGGCTTTTTATGTGGTTGAAAGCCAAAATTTTTTCGAACGCTTTGATCTTTTAAACTAACCATTCTTCATAATCTTTATTTTAATCGCATTTCGTACATCAAAACAAAATTTCATTTAAAATTATAGTCAATAAATCAACACAACATTGGTTCACTGAAGTCATTCTCATTTTCGTTTTCATTCTCGATTCGCTTACGAGTAATGAATAACTTTGGATTAAGTGGCAGCCTAACCGATTTAAATTCGCATCGATGTCCTGAATATCCTTCACTGCATCTGAAAGTTTTCAAACAAACTTTTAAAAAGATAAAAAAAAAGTTAATTCAACAAACTTGCAAGCAAATTCTTTTGCTATGAAAAGATCAACTATAAAACATTTTCCTCCATTTAGACAGAATGCATTCCCATATTCTTCTGAACAAGCTTCAATTATTCGATTTGCTAAGCAAATATCGAAACTCAAAGTCGCTGTGAATTTTGCAAGGTATTCATAAAATAAAAACAAGTTGAAAGGTATTACCTGAAACTATGAGGAGTATTATGCTCAAATGGCTATATTCATGTACACAAGCAAATGTAGCCATATTTGCTGCTAGCTGTTTTCTTAATCGCTGTGTCATAATATCTGAAAAATGATTTATAAGCATTGTAAATTTAGCTTTTTCTGTTTAAAATACGAATTCCGTTGCCAACAGGAATTGAGACGAGATCGTTTTCGTTTCGAATTCAAAATTTACATTTTCATCTGTTTTTATATTTTATAACACGAAGCAAAAAATCAAATTTATGCGCATCGGGTGATATTTGTCTAGTTTAAAAAAGTAATATTTCATTATTGTTTATTGGAATCAAGTTGATAGGAGTATTGATTAAAAATTGTGCTCTACATTAATCGGGAAATAGTTGTTCGCAAGAGTTGTCAAAATGAGGTGATCACAGTGTCACGAAAGTAAATTCCCGACTCTCAATTGTGCATATATTTTCTTATTTTCTTTTTACAATTTTTTAAATTATAATGCATTTTAGAAATTTCATGCATTTTAGACGCGTATCGAGTACATCACGATGCAAACAGATCGTTTTCGTATCCAAATATTTTGTTTCATTTAATCATCACTAGGGAGCGAAACAGTTACGGTTTCAAAACAATTTCGGTGCTTAAATTAAGGCTTTCAATTGCGGCAAGCTTAACTTCAATAAATGGTCACAAGAATATTACAGAAAAAGTTATGATATTGGATTACCAAATAGGCGATCAGCTATTTTTTAATTTATATTAAAAATGTCACCTAGATCTAAAAATGTGTCCATCGCTACCAAGTTTGTTGAAATCTCCTGATATGAAAATCATCTCAAATCACCTATTTTAGCGATTGGGCACATAAATCACTAAAATTAAATGAATCGCCTATTTTCTTCTCTATTCGTGAAATTTATATCACTTTTTACATTCAAATCATTCAAAAAACTAAATCTCTTATGGACACTTGCTTGTTTTCACCAAAAGTATTTTATTTATTTCATTAACTTATATGTTTATAAAATTAATTGATTTATTCAAAAGAGAGATATGATTATAAAAGTTCGTACGCGTAAAAGGAACGAGACCGAGATTGAAACTACAAACGTACTGTCAGGCCTGCAAAAGTTTAATAGAGCTGTAGCCGTTTTTATAACAGAATTTGTCTGAAAAAAATGAAATCGAAATGTAACAACGCATCAGAAACATAAATATTATACTCTAATAATACATATTAGAGGGCTACAATGTAACACTGAAAATAAGTTTCAATTACTGAAAAAATCATTGGTTTAAAAAACAAATAATTAAAGTTTTTTGAGAATTTACATATTCTCAGAAATCACCGTAACTCAAACAGGCAAAGTTATGATTTTTCATACTTGAAGCACTATTTGCCGGTAAGCTAAAGATTCATCTTGCTAACCATATTATTCTTCGTAATCATCTTCTAACCTAGGGGCAACAGTGAAAGTCGGGGCTTTTTTATGTAAGCGTAACCGTTTTAAAATCGGACTGATTTAGACTTTGAAGTTATTTTTATACGTAGGTGACATTCTTAACATTTTGCTTTCAAAGCCCAAAAAATATTTTTCGAAAAGTTTTTAGTATTTTTCAGTTTATTTCAAATATTTAATAATTATTAAAAATTGTTTTTAGCATAATGGAGTTTTAACGAACTTTTTTAGTATTCTTTCAAGTCATTTTTTGCTTGAAACATTTATTTGATGTCTTGTTTTCTATTTTGATGAAGCTTCTTTTTCAAAGAATTCAAATAAGTTACTATGGAAACACTGAAATTAACGTTTTAAACTTCTTATTTCAACCTTGGCAGCTCAAATACGACGCTGACAAAGTTTACTCTCGTAGCATTCAAAGTTTAGTGCTCAAAATAAAAGTGCGACTAACGTTGATCGAGGTAAGTTTTATTTTTTGCTTATTCTATTCGTGATCTTGCTCAAGTTAAAATTCAATTTAAAAAATTTTTTCATCTTGTTAATTTCAATTCAAAAATTCATAGAAAGCAAGTAAAATTGCAAAATCCAAAAGCAAAATATTTCACACAAGTTGATAGCCTAATTTAGTTTGTAGAGCAAAACCTCTGTTTAACTTTTTAAAATTTTTGTTTCTGTTCTTTAATTTTAACAACAAAAAAATGCGGCATTGATGGAAGTTGTTAGCCCTGAGTGGAATCTAAAAAAATTGTGTGTAAAAAAAGTGAAAGAGTATAAGTTATACACAATTTTTGCAATTTAAATACAGCAGACAGTAAAATAATTTTCCCGGTTAAGCAAAAAACTTGTTTTCGTTGCTATGCAGCCCATTAAGTAAACCAATCACCACTGAAAGGGTGGAAATTTTTCGGCTGTCTACTGTCTTAAATTTAAACATGATTCACTAAATTTTTGCTTGATTCATACTTTTCAATGTTCACTTTAAAGGTGACAAAAAGTGAAAATGTTATGCTTCTATCATGTTTGAACAACAATTTGATGCAGCTTCAATCAAATCAAAAACTCGAATGCAAAAATCGTTTACAGTATTTCAAGTTTGATTGCAGCTTTTTATACATTTTTCTCACGCTTTTACTTAAATTCATGCATTTCTGCAGTCCTCAAAAATATTCACTTTTTAAGTCTTGCCACAGAAATGTTTAATTACTAAATTTTTATTTTTATCGAATTCTTAATTATTATACAAAATTGCAAAATTAGTGAAAGTTTTTTCGTTTGTTTCCAGTCTTATTTGATGTCAACGATATTGAGAAGAACCAAAAAAATCCTAAAATCAGTGAATTAATTATTTAAATCGAAGATTAAATGAATCGAACATTATCTTCTTACCGCTACTTTTTGAAACGTACCCGTCAAGTACTTTTGCATGAAAATGCTAAAAGACATCAAATGACGTAATTTTTTTGAACAATTAAATTTAAAAATGAATTTTCTACATTCTACATTGTTTAAAGTTACGTGAATTATGAAAATTGTTTTCAGAAATCGAGGGCATTAAAAAATGTTTTGGCTACAAATGTTTTTATTAAATTAATTGTCGGCGTAAATGTATGTTATAAATGAACATAAGCAAAATTTTACTATTTTTAAAATGTCGAAAGTGCTACTATCAATCAACATTTTACATTAGATTCGTTTTGAAAACGCCTCTTCAATAATTTGATTATTGTCTTCATTTTTTAGTTTCGTAAAATCAAATTATTGCTTTAGTTATTTAATATTTGATAGTAAATGCTGTGATACTTTTGTTTAAGATTTTATCATGAATACAGCCACTTTTTTGCATAAAAAATTGTTCATTAAAACGAGTAGTTCGCAAAAAAGTATTATCGACGCTGGTAGTTGCGAAAATTTTCGTTCATCTAAACTAGGGCTTCATTAAAAGAAGAGTTCATAAAAAAGTTTTGAAACAATTTTTTTTAATCAACATATTGATACTGAATTATCTATCATGTTACTTATGATAAGGCTAAAATGAAGAGCAGAAAGGAACGAGCTATCAGTAAATAAGTTCTTCATAAAAGTATAAGACAAACATAGATGCAAATATTCTTAAGAAAATTACATAAGAAATTTCAAAGTAGCTATATTTGTACTGTGATACTACACAAAGAACTATGAACTTTTTCTACTGAAAAATTTAATCTAACATATTACGAAAATTAAAGTGAAAGCTTGAGAAAAACAACTACGAAACAAATTTACGCTGAAAATGAATGTATGGAAAATATAAAATGTCAAAAACAACAGTTAATCAATTTTTTACGAACTTCATTTGATTCGTTGCGAAAACGCCTATTATGCTATTCAACTTTTAAGTTTCTAGAAGTATTAAATTGAATTTTAATTTTCTTTTCATGAAAATATACTCTTATGTTCAATGCGACTTCAATAATTTTTTATTTTTATTTTAATCTTCTATATGTAGCTTGTGTGTACTAATTGAAAATTTAAAAATTGTTTACTTCGAAAATCAAAGTTACTAATATGAAAGTTAATACGATTCGATAAAATGTGAAATTCAAATGAAATTTAAAAAATTCACAATAGCTAGACCACTATCATGCTACTTAACTTGAACGAGTATATCAGTCGACTTGCAAAATCGAATTAGTCGACTACCTAGCAAATTAGTGTCAGTGGATTATATAATAAAGTTTGCAAATTAGAGTGTGTAAACTCAGCAAATTCGGAAAAGTGGAGATCGCAAATTAGGACATGCAATGTATAATAGTTACACATTTAATATAAATAATTCATAATGCACATAATTTTTTAACATTCAATTTTATTTTCACTAAAATCAAAGTTAAGCAATATTGTTGATTTGACAGTTTAATTTTTTAAAAACAAGCTTTATTTACACCAAGAATTCATTCGATTGAATTCATTACCACGATTTGAAGTTATTTAAATCATATTTTTTCGCTCTCTCACATTTAATGCTTTTTGTTACGCAAAATAAAGCGCACACAAACTCAGACAGACGTACACAGCAAGTGTAAAACAAAAACAAAGACACAAATACATCGACAC
>NCKU01004302.1:0-12606 GCA_003675995.1 Dinothrombium tinctorium | reverse complement strand
AATTGAATTTGACTGTATTTCTTTAGGTTTGTCATTATTTTGGCATCAATTTAAATGAATAATGTAAATAAATAAAAAAAGGTAACACAAGAGGAAAATTAAAATTAGAAAAGCATCTCATTATTTAAAATATTTTTTCTTTCTGAATTCTTCGTGTTTTAGGTAAGACAAAATTTTAATCAAATAAAGAAAGCAATGAAATTAAAGTATAATTTATGAAAGTGAATAATTTACATTAATACGAGTAAGCATTCGCGCTCTTATAAGTTTCTTTGGCGTTTTGAGCTTTCTCCGCTCGAATTTGCTCTTATACTTCCGAGAATCTGGATCGATTTCCGATAGGGAGCGAGAAAGATAACTAATTCGCATGAGTTAAATTTATTCGCAGCTTGAGATCGCTGCTTTTCGAGCTTCGACAAGTCGAAACATTCGAACGAAACGAGAAACAAATTGTAAAACTAATAAACAAATTTAGAAGAGAACCATTTAAAACACTTTGTAAATTTTTTATTTTGGTGCTATTCAAACGACAACAAACGCCAAAGAAATCATTAAGCGCAATATAAAAACCATCCTTTTAGATCCTTTCCATATAATGAGGGAAAAAACCTTTCTTTTTAACTTTTCTGGATTGTTAGTTAAACGAAGCAAACGAAATCCAGTTTCTTATTAGGAGCCCATTCGAATGGTTCCAGAGCTTTTCTTTCAAGAGTATGCCCTAACAAAGATACAAATGCGTCATCAAGGAGTCCATAGTCCTTTTAGCACATAACGCTCGTGTGAAGTTTTATTTACGTGCAAACTTTATAATTACAGTTAACGCAGAAAAAAAGCCCAAGTCTGCCATGTTTATTGATGCTCATGCTTAGATGAGAGTGTTTTCTATGAATTTCACGGTTAATAAGTTGACACTTCCAAAAATGGAGTGTTTGAAGGAACGCGATTATTGTATTAAAGCAAAGACCGAAGACGAAGGATCCGCGATGGAACCGTTTGAATAAAGTATTAATAAGTCATTATCAAAATGAAACTTTTATAATTTTTATAATAACCCTAAATAAACATTGCAGACTTGGGCTTTTTTCCTGCGTTTACTGTAAGTGTATGGGGAAAAATTGTTTTTAATGCTACTTGTGATCGATTTTACGACTTTTGATCAGATTTTCTTTTTTATCATGTAAACTTTTTGATATTTATCCCTATCTGATTTTCTGATATTTATTTTGTGAAAATTAGTCAAATTAAACATATTTATTATTTATCAACTAAATAATCCAACAAGCTATCGACATGAAATTCATCAAAAAAGCTTTCAAAACGACAAATTCCGATTAAAATTGGAGGACTTGTTCGTCAATAGCATTAAAAACTTAATTTTAAAGTTCGCACGTGAATATAACTTCGCACAAGCATTATTTGCACAAAAAGACTGTAGATCCTTTAATGCCGCATTTGTATCTTAGTTAGGGAAAATTTTTTAAAAAAAGCTCTGGAACTATTCGAATGGGTTATCTCTGAATTCGACTTAAATTTTGAGACGCAAATGATTAACAACGTTTCCTTGTCGCATTTCCTGGCATGAAAAGGCTCTTTCATGGTTTATTCAATAACTAGCATTTTATTTAAGTATAAGAAATCGACTTGAAATATAATTAGATGCGAAAGTTCAATGGTTTCAATCTATAAACATTTTCATATTGATTTTTAAATAAAACGCAAGAAATAAATTAATCATATCTTAAGATGTTCTAAGATTTTAAAAAGCAACTTTTATTATTAATGTTTTCATATAGAATAATTTGAAAAGACACTTTATATAGATTTTGCCATGTTTCTTCTCTCGCATTTGAAGAAGCAAGCAAGTTCGTTTCGCTTGAAACAAAATTGAAAGCGAAAAATTTAATAATTATTTGTAAAATCACATACGTTTAGAAGAAAAGAAGAAAATAAAGTTGAATGAAATTAAAAAGTCTTCTTTGACTAAAATTAAAAAATAAAAATAAGATTAAATTGCTAGTTCTAAAAGAAGTAAATAAAGCGGAAAAAGTTAATTTGATATCATCACATTTCTTAGAAATAATTTTAAGTTTTTCTCATAAAAGAGTTGAGAAACAAGAATCTTCTGAAATATTTTCGAAACAAAGCATATTTATCAAAATTTTTCACAGCTACTTCCTTCATTTATTTTTAAAATTTTATGCATATTTTAGCATCATATTTCAACATCAAGAAAATAATTAATGCACACTTTTCATTTTTATTTAAATAAATTAAACAAAAAACTTAAGTAAAAAATTCAAAATATAAACTCTACAAAAAACTTTCATTTTTTAATTATATTCAGCAGGTTACAAAATCAAACCGTGAATATAAACTCGCCCAAGCTCATATCGTAGTTTATAAACAGAAATATAGAATAAATACAAAAACATGTCAAAAACAAATTTTTAATGCAAAAAATTCATAAAGTTTATAAATAGATTTGATTCAAATTAACTTTTAAATCAAAAATTCGGTAAATGATGCAATAAATGTAGAGAGTGCACAGAAAGCTTCGATTACGATAGGCTTAAAAACGTCATATAACCAACAATGTCTTTGTGACAGTTGCTATTGCTACATTATTTCGCGCATACTTGCCCAATCGAAACTTTCTATCCACTTCGTATAATTGAGTATATTTATCAAGAAAGAGTGCATATGACAATAACAATTTACATTGTTGGATAAGTCATTTATTAATAAATCTACTCAATTATCAACATTCCTATTTTTATCATTGTTGAAATAAAGTTTACTGAGTATTTTTCGCAGAAAAAGTATCTCAATAGCTTTTCAATTTAGGAGGAAAATGATGCTTTTTTCTTCATTAAGTTCATTCAAAAATAAAGAGAAAATAACGTTAAGTTGTAATGAAATCATAGCTTTTGCAAGCGAAAAAAGTATATTACTATGGACGGAAAAAAGTTTCTTAAAGCGAAAAGCGTACTTTACTGCATATCACAAAACTTAACAATGACATGCTTAATTTTGATTTATCTTCACAAAACTTGGCTTCAAAATGTTTTGTATGACGCTTTGTGATATGTAGTAAAGTATGTTTTTCGTTTCAACAAACTTTTTCCTGTTTACAGTAGTACATGCGCTCACGAAAAAAAGAAATGCGAACTTTCAAAAGCGCGAAGAAGCAAGCTATTCAATACTAAAATCAACAATGTGAGCGATAAAAATTTTGATTTGAAAAAGCCAGCATCTATCCATTGACAAAATAAAAACATTTGTCATCATAGAAGCTTCAAACTTTTCAGAAAATACAAAATCGTGCAATACGTGCAATATTGAAAAGAAACATGTTTGAAAATGTTAAAACAATGCTAAAAATTTATGTTGGTTAAATGTCAAACAACGAGTTCTATATAATGTTCTTTCATTTTTATATAAAGTTGAAAACAATTTAATTCCGAATTAAATTAAGATATTGTTTCCTACAAAATCTAATTTTACACCATATGAAATAATAAATTGTGATCTTTTTCTTGTAAAATCATTTAAAAGATATCAAAGTAACTGTTGTATTTTTAATAGAGGTATGAAACTTTGCAATCAAATTCCTTTAAATGTTAAAAAACTGCCGCTCACAAGTTTTAGTCTGTTATTGCTTTTATTAAAAAATTAGAATAAAAACATTATGTAGTAGCAAAAATAAATAAAAAATAAAATAAAATAAATAAATAAAAATAAAAATTGACTAAACGCAAAAAGATGTGTTTACTGCTAAACTTAAATCGTTTGTTTGCATTTTTTTTAAATGTGGGAAACAGTTTGAATTGAACAATTTTTATAAAATTATTACACAATTTTTAAAACATTAAAAATCGTAATCGACTTCGGTTAAAATTTTTAAATCATTTTATGTGAGGCAGGATTAATGCAACTTTGCTCTTCCATATTTTCATATTGTGAATGTGTATGTACAGAGTGAACAGAAATTTTCGAATGCGTGAAATGACGAAAAATAGCAAATGTTACCTGACTGTGCGCTTTATAGCGGACGCTCTCTATTTTGAGCTTTGTATAGACCATTCTATAACCAATTACTTTTCATTATCCGAAAAGCCTCACATGTTTACAACTTACGCTCTAATTGCTTAATCTTAACACTCGACAAAAATAATAAAATTACTGCTTACAAAATGTAAGAGCAAAGGCTAATCATTTCACGATAAAACTTGACCTAATAAAGCCGAGCAGAATGTGGATTAAACGTTGTCAAAGTCTTAATTAAAAAAAAATTAATTATTGTCAAAGTCTAAAAAAATGGTTCACGGGTTGGTCCAGCGGTAAAACGCTGGACTTGTCTCCAATGTGTCGTGAGTTCAAATCTCGATTCGGGACATATGAGATTTGCTTGCTAGTCAGAGCTCGTGAACGGTGGTTCACCGGTTCTCCGGTTCCCTCCACCTGCACGACTGGCTACACCCCAACACCAACTGCGCTTCACGGCTGCCTCGAATGTTAGAATAAACCGCTTACGGTGATATGGGGGAAGACGCGCGTCATTATTATTATTATTATTAATTTTTTTAACTTTCCTGCTGAAATCAAGTTAGTTTCAAACTTTTATTAATTTTGAAAATCAATCGCGAAAGCTACAACCACCTTTACAACTTTGAAAGCAATAAAAAAAGTTTATTTTGTATAATTTGAGCTTCATCGATTTTGTTCACTTTCACAAATAGTAAACTTTTTTCAAAATATTTCGTGGCTTTTTTGAATTATTTGAGAAAATTAAAAAAATCGGTGACATTGTAATCATTCAGAGAAGTGATTTATAGTTGATGTTCGAAGTTACAGGGTGACAAATAATGTTTCAATTTTAAATAGCCTATATTTCAAAATTGCAAAGCTAACAAGGAAAGCATTCGAATGGTTCTAGACCTTTTTTAAAAGTAAGCCATAACAAAGATTCAAATGCGATATTAAAAGAATCAATCTTTTTATCCCCATAACGCTCGCGCGAAGTTTTATTCAAGTGCGAACATAATAATTAAATCTGTGGGGAAAATTTTGTTTTTAGCGCTACAGATGACCGATTTTACGAATTTTGATCAGACTTTCTTTTTTATAATGTAAGTTTTTTAAACATTATTTCCATCTGATTTTCTATTTGATATTTTGTGTAAATCGGAAAAATTTGTTTTTTATAAATTTTTTATTCCAACATACCACTAAAATGAAGTTTAAAAAAATCAAAATGAGAAATTTCCATTAAAATCGATTTGTTCGCGAGTAGAATCAAAAACAAAAATTTCAGCTATAGATTTAATTATAAAGTTCGCATGCGACTAAAACTTAGCACGAGCATCATGTGCACAGAAAAACTATGATTCCTTTAATGTCGCATTTGTATTTTTGTTAGGGCAAACTTTTGAAAGAAAAGCTCAGAAACCTTTCTAATGGCTCCTAGTGAGAAAATGGTATTCTTTATATCCTAATAAAGTAAAAATGGTTATGGTTTTGCGCCAATAAGATAAATTTTAAATAATTATTGATTTTGTTGCGTAATGAAAATAATTATTACAATGGACTGTCTCCGGGCCATCATGAGAAAAGTATATTTTGGCTCTTTCGCACTAAAATTATTTTTGCATAGAAAGAAAAATCTCAAAAGTATTTCAAAGAATATATTTTAATTATTCTCTTTATCTTGCTGTTCAGGCTAAAGCTCATCTGAATTTTTCCTGTTTTACACAAAAAAATCGAAAAAGTCACTTTTCGCTCTCCGATTTCATTAAACAAAGCCCTTTCAAAGTAAAATTAATTAAGTGGTAGAACCACAACTATTCTTGTTTAATGTGATACACAAATTGATTTATTTGAATTTTGCAGTAGTTGAAAATTAAATTGATCGATATTGACAAATATTATTTGTCACTCAGTATAAAACAATAATAAAAATAATTAAAGGATCAAAAGTGATTTTTAAGTTTGGTCTTTTTTTGCTAATTTCGAATATCTTAATTTTCACTTATTTTAGCGAAAATAATCAAAGCTAAACAATTTAAATTTATTTCTAACTTTTTGCTTTTCGATCTGAAAATTTAAAGTAAATTCAATTTTCTTTGTTTTAATTTTAATAGTGATCACTTAAATCTTCGTATATAAATAATAAATTTTCGTGAGACTTAAAAATTCAACTTTTCCCGCTGCAAAGAATCATCTTGCTACTCAAGAATGGTGCAATGTCTTACAAAGCAAGTCACGATCATTTAATGACCACTTAAAAGCTGCCTTTAAGTCTAATAACAGAAACAGTATTAAATTCAATAAAGAACGAAAAATATTTTTTAAAATGTAGCTTTTCCAACTAAAAAATATTGCAACGATGTAAAAGATCAAATTTCTATCTTACAAACGTAAAAAATTTAAAAGTCAATGTGTGAAAAACAACATTTACCATAAAGTTTAGAGAACAGTATAATAGAAGTATCAGCGGAAACATTATTTGCGTTAGCTGCCTCATTTACAATGAAAAAAAATCGGAAAAGCTTCAGGAAAGCACGTTTCCAACTCAGTTGGTTCTAAAAAATGCAATAAAAGATAAAACAAATTTGTTTTCTCGCTCAAACATTTTCATGAATTGACTCTCTTATTGGAATCTTTCTTACGTGTTTCCACGGTCGCGAATATATAAGAACTCTTGTGTTCGCAATAAGTCTAGTTTAGCATTTTCTGTATCTTTCTTCGTTTTTCTACTTTAGATATCAACTTACACGCTCTAAAAAAATATTTGATTTTAGTGTTCTGCTTAAGTGATTATATCATGAATTGAATTCATCAGAGAAGCCACACAAATTCTAATCAATGAAAATTGTATCATTACTAAAATGTGAATGAAAAAATAAATATTGACACAATCAATCAAGAGTTAATATTAGGGGCGCTATTTTCCGGATAATACGAATTTTTTAAAAGTTTTAGAAAAAAAAACATTAACTCCAACTTTAATGAAAAGTTTAAGTCTTTTACGAAGCCTTAAAAATAATTTTTAAGCATGAAACTTGGCGAATGAAAAAATGTCAAAATTCTACTGCAAGCTAAAAACTCAGCTGATTATCTTAATCGATATATCGTGATTTGATCTTTTATCAGAGACCGGCATAAAGATCAAGTTATCTCAGTTTTGATCTTCGTTTGTGAATCGATTTTCGATCCGAGACCGAAAACCAAGATCACTCGATCTCAGCTTTCTCGATCTAAGTTTGTGAATAAGCGCCTAAAACTCGAAGAGATTTCTCTATTGGAATGGAAATACAGAAATTAAAACATCAATGCTAATCTAAACTGATCTTGCACAAAATACGTATTATGGCAGTGATTTTAATTTAAAATGAATCTGGTAAATGGAAAATTTTAAAGCGTAAATCGCTTAAAGGAAAAATCTCGTGTATTTTTATTTTAACTACTACTAGGGTTAATATAATTCAATATGACAAATTCTAGTAACTTTAAAAAATCTTTTAATTTTTGTATAATCGAATAATCTGTTGCGCTTAATTTAAGAATTTTAATTGTCAAGGTTTTTAAGCAAGAAAAGTATGTAAAATAGAGATGTTCAAGATTCAGACTATTAAAGTATGACCTGGAAAACTATTAATTCGTAAGGGGTGAAGAGAAGTTAAAAGGTTAGAATGGGTTAAAAGAATTTCTTGAAAAAACCGAAATTGTAAATTGAATTTTATATTTTCAGCAAAAGATTCAAGATAATGGATCTAAGAAAATAATTTATCGAATGTCAATATTGTTAGAATCCTATTTTAAAAATAAATATGACTTTGGTCTTACATCTTAAAAAACTTAAACATCTTAATCAATTTCTACATGCATTAATATGTATATTCATTAATTTTTTTTTTGCGATCAACTTTTAAAAATTGTTATTCAAATGGGAACGAAAATTGATGTACGTTTTTATGAAAATTATCTATTTTTCCAAGCTTATAAAAAGATAAAAGAACTTTTTTAAACAGAATTTTGAATTTTTATGAAAGATTTATGCATATCAATTATTCTTAAAAGTTCCTGTTTGAGTCATATCGCTAAAGAGAGCGATCTTTATTAAGTTTAAGCATATTTTTAATTAATTCTTATTTTAGTGAACTTTTTCATTACAAATTTAGTTCGCGTTTTTTTTTTGCCAAAAATCTTTCAGGGTAGGTTCAAGCTCGAGATACACTTGTTTTCGTTCTTTGTCAAGGCAGAGCAGAGCTAGGATACAGACCTTTATATAGCTATCAATCAAATACAAAATATTTATCGATATCTGTTCACCATAACTTGATAAAATGCTCGAGGAAATTTTGATGAGCTTTTAAACTAATTTTGATTGAAAAATATTCCCGAACTTTCAATACGCTCTAACAGACTTTTCAATATTAGATACATTTTTCAAACTTACTTTTGCTTGTCTCACAAGGAAACCACCTTTTGTGCCCGTTCCCGATTTCAATGAAACTTGATATAAAAATAGAACTTTATTAGTGTATTAAATATAACCCCCATCATCGGTGTGAATTTGGAGCGTGAAGTGAATTATTCGCGTGCAAACTTTAACATTAAGTCTATGACGAAATTTTTTGTTTTTTTCGACTGCGGGCCTAAATCTCCACCGATTCTCACCCGGTTTGCTTTAAATGTTTAAACCCATTATTTGTTATATCTAATTATTTTTATCGCTACAATTAATTATGTTAAAACATCTTAAAATCAACTTTTCAGTGCTTATACAGAATTATGAGACATCTTTGATAAGATAGAAGTTGAATAGTACTTTCATATAAAACTAATCCCGTAAAAATCGGTTGAGATTTAGGTCCGCTTTCGAAAAAATAAAAAATTTCACTATAGACTCAATGTTAAAGTTTGCGTGCAAATGACTTGCTTTACACGCAAAATTTGCACCTATGATGGGGTAATTCTTAATACACTAATGAAGTTCTATCTGCATACCAAGTTTCATTGAAATCGGAACGGGCACAAAAGGTAGTTTCTCTGTTAGCGGTTAAACGCAATAATGGGAGCGAAAAAGCGAGGGCAAATAAAAATAGTAAATTTGATTTATTTAACAAACTTGAATGAATACAATTATGTTCGCATACACGAGAGCACAGACTATTAAACGTAACTTATCGAGCTTATAAGAGAAATCAGTACGAGAGCTTCGCAGAATATGTAAGCACAAAATGTGTCCGCAATGCTTGAAGACCGTTTCAATTGTAACAGTTATAAATCTAATCTTTCATGGTCTGGAAGTATTTTCACTCCATTCTCTGCTTGAAATATTAATGTCGGCAAAAATATATTAAATTTGTAGTGATTTTGATTATCGTTAAAAAACCGCTGAAAATGTATCACAAAGTTGTATACTTAAGATTACAGTTATTTAAGATGATAAATCACCTGTTCGAAGAAACATTTATTTAGTGCTTTGGTAATCTCAATTTACAGATGACATCAAAACTTATAATTAAAAAGAGATTAATGGCTTAGAGCTTTTAAGAAGATAAATTCATTTGTAAAGTTAAGCCATGTCAATCAGAAATGTTAAAGTTGATTTCAAAAAGTTTAAACATCTAAAACCTTGTGTACCAACTTTTGAAATCATTCTTTAAGTTGAAAAAATTCCATTTAAAGTAATTTAGTTTAGAATTTTTTATCGATCACAAGCTCTTTTTCAATATGTCAACATCTAAAAGTGTAAAAAAATTAAAAAGATGATCGATGCTTTGCACGTTTTGCAAGAATGATGTAAAACAGTAAAGAAGGAAAGTAAACAAATATTTAAATTCAATTTTACTAAAGACGTAAGTCAATTAAAAAATCAATTAAATATTCATTTTGTTCAGAACTTTTTGTTCAAAATAAGAATGGATCATATAAGTATATCCAAAAAATAAGAATTTTAGTCTTGTAGATAGTTTACGGACATAAGACTATGAATGGTTGGCATTTGAACATGTTTTAAAAGTTAAAAAATTCATCAACAATAAAACTTTTAGAATAATCGAAATATTCACCAATGAATGAAGCGCAGAACCTAAAACACTATTCAAACTCTAATGGGCCTACCGCAATACTTCACTACAAAATGCTCTTTGTGCCAAGAACATGTGAGAAAGCTGCATTTAAATCCTTCAAAATTAAATTTATTGTCTACAATATTTTGAGAGCAAACCAACGAAATTGTCAGTAGAAAGATAGTTTATGCTTGCAATTTACTCTTGTTTGAAAAATTCACTACAATTAACTAACTTTTAATTGTCTAGACCGAGCAAAGCATAGAGCAAAAGATAATAAAGTATCTTAAATTAGTCCCACTTCCGAATCTAAATCGTGTTACTAGAATTGCTCACAGTATACACCGAGTTTGAAAAAATTTTCATTAAGATAATATTGAAATTAACAATCTTATATCAAGCGATTTTTATTCGTTAACCTTAATAGTACTTACGCGTATGCCAAAAATAAGGAGTAAAACCAAAGGTGCTATAAAAAAATAATTGATTACGCTTAGTGAATTTATTTTCTCATTTAAGAGAACATTTGCACACTCAAAAGTAAAACATTAATTGGACTTTTCAGATCAACTCGGGATTTTGTACAATTGAAATTTCGTTGATCGTTTATTTCTAAAGTTGGTAACATTACTATTATCTAATGCTGACATTGGTGTTCTATCGTTCTATCAATAACAAAGATTATTAATTTCACAGAATTGCTTTGTATACCATTAATTTCCGCTGACTAAAACGCTCGTTTTCGGGACATAAATCTTTATTAAGAGATATAGAGAATCATTATTAAAGAAAACTTTTTAAAAACTACTATTAAATTAATTGAATCTATATAAACTCGTGATTAGTGTACGAATATTTTAATTTTTCAAGTAATAAGCATTTATTTTTGGAAATTTTAAGCGCGCAAAATCCCAACCTTAATAATGATTATTTTTTCAATTTACATGAATAGGGGTGCATCGAGCATTAATTACTATGTATTTATTCACTGTTATTATTTTTGTAAACATTTCTTAATTAAAATTTCAACGAGCTATAAGAGAAGAATATTTGCTAATATTAATAAAGATTTTAATTAATATAAAAAATTTTATCTTTGCTTAATAAGTTGCAGTTTCTAAAAAATGTTTTGCGATAACTAACATTGAGTATGCTGGTTTAATATAAATAAGATAACAAGATTCTCAAAAGGCTTGAAAATATACTAAACCCAATCTCGCAAGATACAGTTTAATAAAATATTTTTCAAATCTGCATTTATTTTTAACGCAAAATCAATCACTTTTTTTAAATGCAATACTCAAAGTAGAATTGTTTTTTCTCGAAAGCTTTCTTAGTGAGAATAAAAACTCTCATAATTTATCATCGATGTTAAAAGCTCACTTTTGATAATGTAAAGTGTGAAAGTTTTAATTTGATCTTGTGAATATTATAACTAACTTTAGATAATAAAAAGTGAAAAATGAGATTTGAAGAAACAAATGAATCGTTTCAAACAAGAAACAAAAAATTACATAAAAACGGAAATCAAGTCGATTTGAACGCTCATTACACTTTTTATTCTTTTACGCATAAAGTCGAAAAATTTATCACACTTTGCTTGCTCATTAAAAAATTATATAAAACTCTGGCAAAACTGTGATTATTTTTTATGTAGTATTGTTAGTAAGCATCAAGCTGAATTCTATATGATAGATATTGAATCTTAATTTTTTTTCTCATTAAAAATGTGAAATAATATAAACTTTTCAACAAATAAAACAATTTTTTTTTGTATAATTACAATATAAAAATAAAACAAAATACTTTCACTTCTTTCTATTTTCATGTATTTCACTTTCTAAAAAACAATTAAAATTTAGCAATTTATTTATGTTTATTATTAATTTGTGCAAAAGTGAGAGACATTTTTCAGATTTGCATTTTCGCTTTTTGTCTTCCTTTCTTTCGCAAAAAAATTCGGGAAAATCAATATCAAGACTAGATTTTAATTAAAGCATTAATCACATTGAGCGAAAATAGCTTTCTAAAGCTCTCAATCATGGGCGACTTCTGTTTTTTTTTATATTAAGCAATAAAGCAATGATAAGCGCTCAACAATAAACCATCTTAAATATGCAAGTAACGCAAGATTGATAAAACTTTGTAATGAATCAAATTTCGATTTGTAATTTTTCCAAAAATTGTCTCATGTAAATTTCATTTAGTAAAACTGACTTTCAATGTCTTTAACTCGTTCATTTATAGATATGTAATTGTATTCGCGTTTTTACAAGTTATTGCTTCTGCAAACACTAATTGATATGGACGAAAATTAGGCACTTTTCTACATTTTGATTTGTATCATTAAAAATTGATTTTCGAAAAGTAAAATAAGTTAACCTTCAGGCAAAATTCAGAATCATATCATATCAATACAAAGACACATTTTAAAAATTCGAACTTTCTATTTAATTATTGAAAACTACATTTATGAATTCAAATATTCTACAAATTCTTAGTTTGATGAAATTGATTTAAAGCTTAGCTG
>NCKU01004301.1:0-12610 GCA_003675995.1 Dinothrombium tinctorium | reverse complement strand
TAAAGATTTTTTGTAAAATTTTAAATAATAAACAACCACACATTTGTACCACACATTTTTCCAATTTTTTACCACACACCACACACACATTTTGTGCATTTAAAACCACACAAAATCCGCTCCCTAGTTATCAATTTTGCTTAAACAAACATGTTTCAGTATTTTCGAATGAAGGTGAATAACAAAATTTGTGTTTAAGTGAGTGAAGAATAGTTTTTCAATTTTTTTTTTCATGTGACGATTTCATTACAAGTTAATTAAGTTGTCTTGTGTTAGAAAGAATTCTTAAATGAATAATTTTTTGAAATGTCGGAAGCAAAAATAAACACTTCAACGTTATTCTAATTTTGATTCTTTGGCCATGTAACGAAAATTCTTAATTCAACAGATTCATTATTGCCTCAGAAAATGTATTACCGCCATGCATATTGTTTGCTCGCCGTTCGAACGGTAATCAGCAAATTAAATACAGTTGTTCGTGCTTTCTTATCGCATTTAAAAGAGATTGCAAACAATTGAATTTCAACGCAAAGTGAAATGGTCATTTTGTTTATACAAAAATCACAATTTTTTTCAAAACTCACTTTACAAATGTGGAATTAATGTGTGCAAATAAGTGATTTCAGTGTGACTTGTTTTGTTTTGTAAAAATAGTTCACGAGTTATCGTTTGTTTATTTGTGAAACGACAGTTCTAACTAAGTAATTTGTGAGCAACCATCAACCCTTTTCATTCAATCTCATCGTTTTTCGATTTCATCAATGGTAAGTTAAGAAATTATTTGCATTTTTAACATTTATCGCTTTTAATGTTGTATATTTATAAAATGAAGTTTTATTTTAAATTGAGAAACGCACCATTAGGTGACGTCTCTCCATCAATTATCACTGAGACAAACATTTTTTCCGAAACTGTATGTCCATATGATGATCACACTAAAACAACGAGATAAAATACTTTTATTCTTTAAAATCAATTTCAAATGAATGTTAAAATTCAATTGCCATTTTTATAAAGCTTTTTCGCCAATTAATGTAATTCTTTTAGAAATCGCTTTGATTTCGTGTTTATTCTTTTCAAATTTTTGACGAAAATTTTCAAAAAAATCGTCAAGAAATTCTTCTCGTCGTGAAGCAGGAACATAGCTTAGCCATTGAATAAGGGGAGTTAAGAAGCTGCGAAAACTTTCAAAATTTTCAAACTTAAAATCTCCTGTATTTGTAAAAACTTGAACATATTTAAAGCCAGTCGCTTCGCAAATTGCTCGCCACTCATTTTTCGTTAAACGGTATATAACGCCAAATGAAACCATTTCCCGCCTGCTTTTGATGTTAGCTGATTTCATTTTTTGCTCATTTTCTATTTCAATCAACAATTCTTTGAAGTATGGATTCCATTTTGGGAAGTGAAATATTTGTTCTTCGAAAGCAAGAGTATAACTTCTGCTAAGCATAATAATGTAAAATTTGCCTCCTGAAATGAAAAATACGTTCTCAACGGATGCTCGATACTTTTACTTCTTTTTGATTGCCTAAGCGCTTGTAAACAATTTTATTTACCTGGTTTCAACATCGCTTTGATGTTTTCGATCGCTTTTCTCTGATTTTCAACCCAATGCAGACAATGAACAGAAACAACAATGTCCACTTCTTGTTCGAAATCAATGTCTTCTTTCAGTTTCGACCAATCATCACTTATATCTCCGACTCTAAATTTGATACCATCGGTGTTGTGCGAAGCTTTCGCGTATTCAATCATCGCGTTACTTTTATCAAAAGCAATTAATGTTTTGCATTTTGTGATCTTAAAGATATCGAGCGTAACATTACCGTTACCGCTTCCTACGTCTATGACACTCTCGATTTCACGATCTTTAAAATCGTTTACGATCACATTGAGCAAACTTTGTGCGTCCCATCGCTGCAAACTGTTGTTGCCTGCGTAAAGATTCGGTTCAATGCTCATTTCTTCAGCCTCTTGATTTATTTAACAAAATAATCAAGCGTTCGAATTATGAGAAAAATTAAGCAAAACAAAAGAAAGAAACGCGTTCGATCTGCAGTTTAAAATTTTTTAGCTTCGCATTGCTGGCAGCAAAAATTTATTCATCTTGTTCTCTACACGGAATAACGATAATAATGCATCATGTTTACTTTATTTTATATCACTAGCATAAGTTTAAAGTTCTGTTTCAAAGGTCTATTTGCTTTCATTGTAAACAAATGCTAAATATCTAATACAGTAGAACTTCGTTTTTATGAACCACTTTTTTTGCATAAAAAATTGTTTATTAAAACGATGAGTTCATAAAGATGAATTATCTGCGCTAGAAGGTATGAAAGTTTCGTTCATAAGAACGACGGGTTCATGAAAAGGAGGGTTTATAAAAATGAGGTTTTGACTGTAGTAATTATTTATGCAATGAAATATTTTTCGCTTTCTAGTTATGGGCGATTTTTTCAAAGCTATCGTACAATCGGTGAATTAGAAGTGTGCGGATTTTCAGAATCCGCATTTTAGGAAACTGCAGATCTGTAAATCAGTAAGATCTGCAAGACCTTCAAATGAGGATATCCGATTTTTATATCACAAAGTGACATGGAAATATCATACAATGAAACTTAAAACAATTGCCATCTGAAACAGAAAAAAATGGATAGGAAATAATTTAGGCGAATTTAATAAATTTTCCTTGTTTTTCATGGATTTTTTTTGTCTGATTTTATAATTTATTAGTTTATAGAAAAGAGGTTGGTTAAAAAAGCATGATTAAGCTTTTTACCACAAAATTAGTTTTACTTTTCAAATACAATAAAAGAGCTTTATTAATTTGATCGAGTAAGTAAGTTAGTTATTATTTCGTTCAATTGTTATTTAATTGAGCGTCGTAAATTGATTAAAAGTGTTAACGCAAAAATGAAAAACAAAATAAATGCACGATTAGATTGCTTTATTAACTCATCATTTATTTTGCTTGAGTGAAAAAATTAAATTAAATCATTTAATGAGATTTTAATTAATTCTACAGCAGACAAAATCTTTATCTGCCAGTGTTAACAGGTGCCTACATACCTACGTAGGTACTTAGCAGGTGCTTGGATGCAAACGTAACCTTTTAAAAAATTTACTTATTCTTGCAACTTGTTTTTCAGTGTTCAGTATATAAAAAATTGTAATTTTTTAAACAAAAGTTATCAAAAATGGCAGGCGATTGTGTTAAAATATTTGTTACGAAGGTACATTCAAAGTAATAAGCAAAATCATTGATTTTTAATGCAACAAATATTCGACAAATTTTTAAAATTGTGAAACCTCTGCGTTTTTATAGAATGTGATATTAAATTTTTAACTTTTAATTTTAAATTAACTTTTGTTATCTTGAAAAATACGTTCAAAAATTAATAACATAGTTAATCATATACAGTAGAACCTTGTTTTTTATGAAACACTTGTTGCATATGTAGAGGAGGGTTCATAAAAATGAGGTTTGACTGTATTTCATTTAATGAGTTTTTTGAATTCTGGGGACAAATTTGAAAAAAAATGAAATTTTATTTGCATTTTTACGTAAATAAAAAAAAAGTAAAAACACATTTTGTGCAAAAATCAATTTTACAAAACTTCTATTTTATTTTTATAATGTTGCACGCAACTAACGCAGTTTGGTTCTTCTTTAAATATCTTATTCTCGGCTAATAAACCAAAATTATTCGCATCCTCTAGTGTTTCGGGCAGTGGCTGATTAAGTGTTTCTGGCAAAAGTAACATGAGAATGATGTTGAAGCCTGATGCGGTACCAAATATGATCAATGGCGTTGATTTGCCTATTAAGTCTATTGAAACTATCGCTGCACTTGCAGCGCTGCCAATAGCGCCTAGAGCCAAACGAGTAGATACCGCGCGGCTCCGAACTATGGTGGGACAGATTTCGGCTGCATACAAAAATTTTACATTATAGGTTATTGTGATCCAAAATCGTCCGATCAAAAGTATGACGATGAAGAAAATTGATTCTGTAAAATATTTTATTTGAAATCTTTTTTCTCTGGTGATAAAATACGAACCTTGTGGCACAAATGCAATTAAAGTGTAACTGATTAGCGTGAAAAAGCAGCTAAAACAAACAGTTTTCTTGCGACCGTAGTGATCTGCGACCCATTTCGACGTGATGGAAGCGATCACGTCGATGGCTGAGTTGATGCTTAGTAAAAGAAATGGATGAGAAGAGAGAACAGCTGCAAACAAATTTCCACCATACGAAATCATTGCACAGAGTATCCTTTGAAAATCGATTCATTAGCGATTGAATATTTGCGAGAATTAAAGGGAATACATACCACATAAGTGTAGTTATGGAGTAAAACCTCAAAAATCGAGAATATTTGAAAATTTTCAAAACAGAACAAACTGTTTTATCGTCGCTTTTTAAATTATTCAAAATATCGTCACTTAGTGAGACACCGTTTATCCGTGCCACATGTCGCAAACTTTTCTTTCCGTTTTTGAAATCACCTCGCGAAAGTAGCCATCGCGCAGATTCCGGGATCAATCTGTTTCGATTGAATTAGTTCTCGTGAGAGAAACGATCGTTTGTTTTTCTTACAAAGTTATCATAGGAACAATAAACATAGCTGCTGAGGTCATAACAGTTAGTATTCGCCAGTCGCGTAGAAAATAAGCGATCCACGGAAGACTGATGTTTGTGACGCCGATCATCAACAATAATCCATTCGATATGAGCGAACGTTTATTGCTACCAACATATTCAGTCGCTGTAAATATGCGCTGCACTATTTCTACAAAACAAATTTTTTGAAAACTTACCCAAAACCATAGGAACTGTTCCTTTAAATGATACAAATCCCATGAAAGCCCGACATATTAAGAAGAGAGCATAATTATGGGCAGATACAATTGTGGACAAGCCCGCGATACCAGCAATGGAAAAGCAAAATATTGTGGTTGGCACCCGTCCATACCTTAAAACATTGAGTTCGCTGTGAATGTTCGTAATGAAAATATAGAAATAAACTTACGTGTCGGACAAAATTCCGATTATGAGCATTCCGCAAAACGATCCCGCTCTATAGACGACATGAGCAATCTTAGCTTTCCAACTGTTTTCACAAACCCAATCATTCTATAATTTGTCAATTTTTTGTTTCAACTTAAAACGTTCGCTAAACTTTTCATTTTTTAAGTCATAATGCGTTCGGGGATGGCAAAAAGCAAATTTTTAAATTCAATTTCACTCTGTCAAATAATCTTTGACAAATGAAAGGAGCGAAGCGTAAAGTCAGTTAAAGGAAATAAGAGTTTAAAAATGAGATAATTGTGAAAAGGGGAAATACTCGTGCACCACATACCTCAGAAACGACCGTCGGATAAATTATATCATAATTAAAATCTCGTTTAGAACTGTAGTCTTGCTTCAAGCTCAAGAGCTCGCTTCCATTATACTTTAAGCTTGAATTTTTCGAACCATCGGTAAAGTTAAAAAGCGAGGAACTTTTGTTTTGTTTCGTGCACAAATGAGGAGGTTCTAAAAGTATTAAAAAGTGCGTTGTCGTATTGAAGCCGATGAGTGGAGCGACAAATAAAAGAATATACAAAGTGAGCAGCTTTTGAAATTTTCCAAATTTTCCGATATATTTGTCTAAAATATCGTCGAGTGTCAATAGAGATGATATTTGCGGAAAACATATGGACGAAACTCGCGAAAATTTTCGCATTTTTGGCACATAGAAAGGCAGAAGACTAGCAATGAGTAAAATTTCCTTTTGTTTGGGAAATGTAAACTTTTTCTGATGCATAATGCACTTTAAAATTGTTTTTTATACTTTCGCACAAAAAACTTTTAATTTAAAAACAAAGGAAATCCAATCCGATGCATTCGAACGCGTCGAATCTACAATTTTCTGACGTTTTGTGATTCTCCCTCTGATCGTCACTCACGTTAAGGCCACATTAAAAAATACGAATGACGATTCAAACCTGCAATGATTTAATTCCATAATTCAATTAAAAATTCAATATTTAACTTACGTTTAAAAACGTTTTATTTAAATAATATTCGCTAAATAGTCTCGGTTCGGTTCGCTTCAAAGTCACCTGCGAAGGTTCTGCCGACTGCACAAATAATTCGAACATTAAAGGCTCTACTTTTCATCGTTTGTTTGGTCAAATGTTCAGTTGTTTCAAGTTCAAATGAGAGCATCGAATTCTACTTGACTCGAGCTTTCGTTCACCATTCTCACTGCTTCTATCACTCATTCTCTCATTCACTTTCTCACTGCTTTTATTTTTGCTCTAATTGTGAGCTAAATTTATTTTCTTAATATGTATCTCAAGAATAGTTCATTACCCACCATTCTGAATCACATTATTAATCATAATTTTCGAAGCGAAGTGTTCACATTCAATTTATCGAAGAAATTTGAAAGCGAAAAACGAACGATTGATTGATTCACGCTTTAAATGAACCACAGATTTTATTTGATTAAACTATGTATGACAAGTTCACGCTTGATCGACACAGCGTTCAGTTTGCGTTTTTTTCACAAGCCGATGATGTGTCGAGAGAGAGCGAAAGCTAACGTATCAAGTCAATGAGATTTTGCTTCGCATTTATAGCCTACAAATTCTGGTTAATTGAAATTACTTTACCATCTATTTTAGAGTCTAAAAAACTGAAAATTCTATTTGAGATTAAATCACGACTTTGAAGCGTCTATCACCTCGCGTGAAACGGAGTATTCGTTGCCGATACCTACAAGGACAGAGAATTAATTCAATTTCAAGTTCAGTTACTTACAAAAAAAACTTCTCAGAAAAAGTTAACCTTTCAAGCAAATATTTAATCAATTTACCACTGAGTGAAATGCTTTTCAAATCATTAAAATAATGAGTATAAAAGAACTTATTTATTTCTCAGACAGTAGCCAAAGTTTTCAAAAACTTTTAACCGTTGAATGATTTTAACCGTTGAAGGAAATGTGATTAAAGTAGATGAAACTTAAATTGAGAAAAAATTTCGCAAATCTCGGTACTTTCACTTCAAGAATTACATTAAGTAAAAAAACTTAAATTAGGCAAGTGTTCAAACAGTCCATAAACAGAGATCGTTTCTTGCTTTTTCGATTTATCTTACTTAACAATTCAAGCTTTTTAAAATCATTCATGTCTATCAGTAAAAAATTTTAATTAACAATTATAATTTTCATTTTACTGTGTTTAAAATGTACATTCATGTACAACATTCAATTTATCATAAAAAGTTGCTTAATATTAAAAATTAAAATTTAATTAATTATTAATTATAATTATTTTTAAATCTTCACGTTTGTCTGTTTTAAAATCGGTCAGAATATTAAAAGAATTGAATATTTGACTGATTTAAAGAAAGAAACATTGGTTTAAATTAAACTTCTTTCTGCAATGTGACCCGACTCTTCACAAAGCGTGTGTGGGGTGATAGAACACATTAGTGACTTGCATTGAAAAAATACTGCGAAGACTATTAAACAATCAGAAAGCAAGTCGCGTTTTTGGTAAAAAAACCTTTTAAGACTTCACTTTGGTTTTCTTTAGAAACATTTCGAAAGAGGGGTAACAAAGTCAAGATTAAAATTAATTTAGAAAGTTTTATTTTTGAAGCGTTGCTTTGATTTCACTGTGCAACATTTTTCTCACTTCAACCACGACTTTTTGTCTTTGAATTAAATTCATTTTTAAACTGTTTGTGATAAGTTTTTAAGAAAAACAATGTAAATTTTAAGACACCTTATTTAATAAGAAAGTAGTGAGAACGTTTGAGAATTTTCACTTTATCACTTGTCATCTCACTTCGGGTCGTTGAGTAACAAAGTGATATTTTTCGCTAAGTGATCATAAAACCTAGAAAGTTTTACAGAGAGAAATTAAAACGCTACTCATTATTTACCTTATACAGGATCATATTTCAAAAATATATCTGTTTGGTCACTTATATCATAATTGAACAAATTCAAATTTTAAAGCATAAAATGATTTAATTGCTCAATATTAAAAAATATCAAAAACGAAAACTAACTAAAATCCGGAGTGTTTCTGGACAGAAAAGAATTAGCTGCAAAATGTCACTTTTTGCCACTTTGATAGCCCAAACCAATTTCCTTTAAAATTGGCTGTCTTCTTGATCATTGTTCGAGCATTATAAGAAGAGAGATTATAAAAATAATTTCAAAAATTCTCTGTAAGCACATTTGTGTCCATATTTCATAACGAAAATTGCGAATATGAAATAAACAATAGAATTTTTTTTACTTAATTTCACAGAATTTTACTTAAAACTGCCAACCTGAACTAAAATTCAAATTAATACAAAATAAATTGAATTAATTCACCCATTTCATTGCCAAAATATATGTATAAACAAGGTTGGATGAATGTATGAGCCTTCTCGAAAAGAAAAACATATGCAAATTTTGCTTGCAACAGAAAACTTTTGAAATAGGGTTTACATTCATACTTCATGAATATAAATGAATGAATGAAGCATCGATAGGGATAATTTTCCGATTTTGATAGCAACACTCGAGTTTTTTTGTGATTTTATTTTCATTTGAAATGTTTTTAAGATGATTTAAAAAGAAAAATAAAAGGAAATAGATACAATTTGATTTTTGAGAAACCTATTAACGAGATTCTTGTGAAATTAAGTCTTAATAATTATACTGTGCATATCTTTTACAAAATAATTTAATGTAGAAGAGCTTGAATTTCATTTATATCGGATAGTCAATACTTAAAACGTAGATAAAGATTAAATTTTAGTAAAAACTTATATTAAAGTAACTATAAATTATTAATTACCTTGTGTTTCGATCGTTTACTGATATCATTAATCATTCGACTTTTCAATCACTTTTTATAAATCAATCTCATTTTCTAAGTCACATTGCATAATTCGAAGTAAAATAGAGGATTAAAATAAATCGATATCATGCTTTGATGAAAAGCTTTTTAAAAGAAACGCAAAACAAAGCTATGGATAAGAGATAATTTAAAAAATTTTTTAACTCACGACAGCTGAAAAACAAAAAAAATTGCGAAACTAAGCTGGTAAAATGAGGAGGACAATGCTGCTGTTTTACAATGAATATAAATACAATGAACGACCGATAAGATGAAATTGGCTTCGCTTAAAATGAATTTCCTTTACCTCAATCTGTCACTTCAAAAGCGAACAAAACTTTTAAGTGAAAGTTGATATCGTTTTTAAATCGACTTCAAAAAACTAATTGCTGCAAACAAGCAGCTAAAAAGAAAGCTAAATTATTGAGTCAAATAGTTAATCGAAGATTATCAACAGATTAAATGAAACCAATTAATTAAATCAAATAATTCAAGACGATAAGATCTTAACGATTTCAGTTTAAGTAACATTTTTTGAAAGATTTTACACAAACATAAGGCTAACTAATTTATTGAAACGAATATTTTTGATTTTGCCATGGCGAATTTCACAGTTTTTGAAATAAGTTTTTTTTCTTACCTAATGTCTTCGTAGACATTTGTATGTGTGAACATTACTTCATCTAAAATTTTCAACTTTTTTCACGTAGAAATTTTAAAAGTAAACGTTAAATAAGAAATTACAAGCAAATAAGAAAAAAATTTATTAAATAAAAGCACAAGTAAAAAATAGAAAAGTTGCAAAGCTTAAAATAAAGTTCACGACATTTGTCACATTTATATTGTAATTGATACTGCGTCCAGTAAAACCGAAAAGCATACTTCACTGCGAAACGTTAATTTTTTTGTGCGAGAGTAACAAGCAAGAAAGAAACGTTGATGTTGAAAATTTATCTGATCATGCAAAAGGAAATCAAACTGCACTTGTGTAAATAACCACTTTGATAAACTAATTTTCCATCTGAATCATGATTTTTGCATATGTATTTGAAGGACATCAGATTATTTTAGAAGTAAAAGCCATTGCGCTTGATTATATTAAAGCTCAAGAAGTCATCTTAAACTGGTTGCTTTATTTTCTCTCTTCATTGATTTTCACTAACAAGGGAGTTCCAGTGGTGTCATCGTACTAAAACATATTTTTACCAAATAATGAAGTGGTTTATAATGAAGTAAATTTAAGTAAATTGTTAAATTCATTACAAACAGCTAATGTTGTTGCTTTTCAGGTTACTTTAAATGAGAAATTTGTCATCTTAAGCTTGCGCAAGCTTAGTTAAGATAATTCACAAAGATTTAAAGTTGAACTTTTTTTTGGATATTTTTGAAACAAACGTTAGTATCTTCCGAGAAAAAACCCAAGTATTTGTTAAATTGAAATTGAGTTCAAGCATCTTCATTCACTCATTCATGAAGGTAAAATAAAAAATGTGTTTTTTGGATGACTTTGTACATAGATTTTAACAAATTTAGCACATTTCACAAAAAATATTCGGCCGATTTTAAATGCATAAATACCTACATAATTTATTTATAACATATGTGTGCAATTTTTAAACATATAATTGCATTGATTCTTGAAAATTTCTTTATTTCCATATTTTTTTTTTAAATAAATAGGCGGTAGATTTTATTCATATGGGTAATTCCAATGGTTAGTTAAACATTTGATTTCATCATTGCTTTATTAGCCACGTTTATCATTCGACTTTATATATCCGTAGGTATATTCAATTTTCAAGATTAAAATAGAAATGTGCCACAACTCAGTAGGTGGTAATTTTTTGTGAAAAATTGTGACTAAAGCTTGTGATATTCTTGTGAAATTTTGTGAATTTAAAAGCTTTAATTTTTTATATTATTCAGTAGACAGAAAAAAGTTTCATACGCATAAAGCTCAGTCCACTTTTCTTCTGTACCTATTAGTACCTATGATTCTATTGTGATTTTGAATTTTGTAATACTCAACTTCCCTTTTGATGAGACGGAGCCAAGGTTTGTAAGCTTTGTTAGAACTATAAAACTAAACTTTTGAGAATCACTCGATAATTTCAAATAATTTAGCAATTGCTTTATATAAAATATTGTAATCGAAACAGAAATATAAAAAAAAAAATTCATAGTCGAATTGTAAAGAATTTACGTATTTCACGTTCATTGAATTTTACAACGAAAAAATTTTAATCACGAAAAAAAGAAAAAAAAACAGGTGAACAATTTTATTTAAATAAAATAATAATTTTTATTTTATTTTTTTAACGAAATGCGCTATGCAGTGAATTATTTTTCAACTTTTATTTTCTCAGTTGAACTAATTATCTTCCTATCACTATTATTAAAAATTGCATTCTGTTTTATTTGTTAAATTGCTTGAAGGAATACATTTTTAGCACCACGATTTCGCATAGTTTTTCTTCCTCTAAATTTCCCACATCAGTCAGACTAATCTTAAAATTGTTTTTTACCGTTTCAGTATGTTATACAGGGTGGCAAAAAATATAATTTATTTTTTAATTTTTTTAGAAAAAAAAAATCAAAAAATCTTTTTAAAATTTCCCACATAGGTTTTTAATTTTTAATAACTTTTATATGCAACAAATTTTTCAAAAAACATAAAATAAGACTCACGATGCATATATGAAAATTTATTCATTACATATTGATGGAAATATTTTATTTAAAAGTAGCAACTTTATCATTAAAACAATAGCATCAAGACCTTTCCATTAATTAGAGTTAAAATCAAGTCAAATTGATGCAAGTTTTCAGAAGATGAATATTTGTTAATGGAATATGCAAGCTTCAAAAACTCAGATCATCTTCTACTCACTAATTGTTCATTTTCGTTTAAGATTTTATCCAAACCACTTCATTATCTTTGATTCTCAGCTCATTTCTTTCGTAGAAAAGCTTTACCAAGACTTTAACGTTTTGAGTTCCGGACACATTTTTTAAATT
Organism: Dinothrombium tinctorium; assembly: GCA_003675995.1. Classification (NCBI taxonomy): domain Eukaryota; kingdom Metazoa; phylum Arthropoda; class Arachnida; order Trombidiformes; family Trombidiidae; genus Dinothrombium; species Dinothrombium tinctorium. The sequence goes on along the minus strand of NCKU01004301.1, from coordinate 697 downwards.
CATTCTATTGACATACATATTTTCCACGTAAACCACCATTTTCTAAAATATGTTTAAAAGTAAAAAATAGTAAGTCGATGAAAGTTTCTTCTTCTTCGTCCATAGTAAATATAATAGCATAGTGAAATTATAATTTTATTTTCAGTGTTATACAGCTAAGGGCACCTAACTTAGTTCTCTATCAAACATTTCAAAAATAAATTGATTGTAAACCAGAATCTACTGTAATATAGTAATAATAAGGAAATGTTTTCATTTATTTCTTTTGAGATAACAACTTTTCGCAAGTTTTATCGACTTATGAATTAAAAATTAGAATTACATTTCTAGTTGAATTGATTATAAAGGACGAAAAGAGGGTAATAAGGAAGTGGAAAGAGTCGCGCAATGTTAAGAAGGTTTTGAAACAACAATCCATTTTAAGAGTTTTTTTATATAATGATATAAAAATTTTATAAGTGTTCAGCAAGAAGTGTAAAAATAATTAAAATGTTTAAGCAGAGTGATTTTTGAATTTATTTAGCCGTGAACTTTGTAAACTTTTTGCCAAATCAGTTTTGAGTATTAAAATTTATTTGCTCAAAATTACTAAATTGTTACCCATGGCTACAATTTGTTTATGATTATCAGATTCTTATAATCCAGGTAAATTTAATTTTCATATCCTTTCAACTAAGGAATGATTAAAAATGTAGTA